>CAWVQL010000185.1:0-54560 GCA_963932265.1 Thymelicus lineola | reverse complement strand
AAGTTTGAGTTTTACACGCTTTTTTACCTTCCGACAATCTGATAAAAACACCAATATAAGAAAAATATTAGATATGAGTTGGGTTACATTACTTGTAAATTACTATGTTGAAGATCCTATATTTTTATCTTCGTCGGCAGTGGCATGGCACTGGCTGGCATTGAATGAGCTAGGTTCCTAGATTCGTATTTCGGATCTTAGATTCTTGATGATCAGGGCAGACAAAATATTGTGTGGCTGATAAATGTATTTTATGTAGTATTATAAAAGCAAAAACAAAGCAACAACCCATAATTGTCCCACTGCTGGGCTCGGGGTCTGTAGTATTATATTAGATATTAAATCATAAAAAGTGATTAAATAATTAGTCAATCATAATCTCAATAGATAAATTATTCTCTCGTTCGATGTGGCTCATAAATATAGAGTTACAAAATGGTGTAAATCGTTTACTGGCGTAGAGCGTTGGGTATCCGCCCAAAGCTAAATATTCCGTCTATATTCTTATTTCAGTAATTATAACGTTACAGGTAGATACTTGTTGAGTGTACACGACACACATGGTCATGACACCTAATAGTATGTACTGGTGAAGCGCTCATAGCTCGGCTGTTTGCGTCGATCCTAAGTGATTTACAAAGTTAAGCAACAACGGGCGCGATTGGTAGTTGGATGGGTGACCGCTAGTGGCACGTAAAGCCGTCGATCCCGGTTGTTATCATGAGATAACAGTCGTTAAGCCATGTCGAAGGCCCTCGGGTGGTTTGAAAACTTCCGACACTCGGGTTGGCCACTACTCCACCAATCCGCACTGGAGCAGCGTGGTGGATCATGGTGGAGTATGCTTTAGGCCTCCTCAAAGAGGAGAGACCTGTGCCCAGTAGTCGGCCATTAATGGGTTGAAACCAGTAGGTACAGATTGGGCAATAGAAAATGTCGAGTGTGCTCCTCACTCGACATTTTCTATTTCTAGTCTCTTAGCCTAAGACTCTAGGCTAAGAGACTCGACCATACATGAATATACGGGTATTACGCCGTGCAAGGGGTATCATTTCTCACTCGCTACACCGCGACCGCCTACACACCTGACCGACTGTAGTATGTACCGCGATACCGTTACAACCCTATAAACATTCCGTGCACGTTTAATTCGGTGAATACCATCCATTACAAATTCGAATAAGTATTTCACTCCAAATGTTTGACGAATTTCAATTACATGGTTTCCGTTGCACGTATTTTTAATCATCGACGGGAACGGAGGTGCGTGTGTTTAGGGTAAGAGTTAGTTAAATTCAAGAACGAAGTTGGATGTTCTCTCTAGGTCAGGAAGTGCGGAAAATTAATTATTTTACAAACGCAGAAAGAAGGAACAAAAAATGTGTATTACGAAGTTCTAAATAAGGATAAACGTAAGTTCCAAGAGACTTACGATCATTTTTTGTTGGAGTGTATTTTGTACACCATGTGCATCATGGATAATTAGGTTACGGGACCATTATTATAAACTTCAAACTTCAGTCAAATTAGTAATAAATCAAGATACTTTCCTCATATTGAAGCCTTAATTATCAGGTAGGCTCAGTTCCGCTGCTTACGCTGTTACGAAAGTAAGGCTCTTAACTGATGTAGAAACAGCAAGATAAGTTTATTATAGCTACTTTCACAGTATAATGTCCTACGGTTTGTGGTTGTGGGGCTCAGCTGCAGATATTGAGTCAACTTTGTATTACAGAAAAGAGCAGTTCGCACTATTTACAACCTCAGGCCTAGGGACTCTCGTAGAAAACTCTTTAAAGAAATCAATACACTAACAGTAACTGTTATTTCACAATACATTTTGAAAAATATTATGTACGTTAAAACAACTCTGATACTTTTCTTATAAAGAGTGATGTTCACAACATTATCACAAGAAATAAGGCTTGAGTGATGGTGCCTAGTAACTAGTTTTAGATTCAGAAAAACTGGTGGCTCCTTCATGTGTCAAAATGTGGGCAAATGTGTCAAAATTTATTATAAAATCCCGTTAGAATTAAAACTCACGTCAGAGTTATTCTCATGAAGAAAGCATAATTATTACAAAGTTGATGAGTATTTAAATGACATGCTTGGACATTATTTTTTTCATATTAAATATTGCCATAAGTAGTATTAAGTGCTGTCTGTAACTGTGAATAGGAAAAAAATAAACCCCGGTAGTTTTTTGCCGCTTTTTCTCCCGGGACCACTCACGGTAGGGATTTGTTGAAGCGATGGCGTTGAGTGACTTTCGAAAAGCGTTTGTAACAAACCTACTTCGAATAGAACTCATTTCATTTCATTAATTTCCCTAGCATATAAAAATAATATAACATGTTTATACTTTCAGGTCGAGGGAAGAAAAAGAAGTTATTGCAGCGACTACTGCCGTTATTCGTGATGCCTTTTCTGATCCAGTCTTCAATAGTTCCCTTGTTTCTCAGTATGCTAAAGTTTATGCTTGTCAAATCGTTACTCATCGGTAAACTAGCTCTAGTCCTAATAATAATTAACGCATTCAAAAACAACAACTCGTTTAGAGGTCGTCAAGATGCTGATATCGCGAATCTTCACTATGGTTACCATGGAAACGGTATGGAAGAATATGGCGCGTATATTAATTAATTTTAATGAAACGTTTTATTTTATAAATTATTTTACTACAGTCTGCTGAAGGTACTTTAGCACGCATATTATATGCACATTATAAAGGTATTAGCACAGAACATTCTTGCATGAATGATTAAAAGAGTGTACGAGCTTAATGTTAACACCAATGATATTAAAAGTAAAAAAGAGGTAGATATGTCACTAGCGCGCTGAAGAAGATCGTAAAAACGGTCAATTGACCTCTGTCTGCTCGTAGTCGCTCTGTCTTGTAAGTGCTTGAGATTTGACATACAACGTTAAAAATGCCTTCGTGTATTATTGTAGTGTGATTGGTGTATTTAGTGAAACAAAAGATAAACGTTTGTGTGTTGTAGCTCTGTAGTTTTTTAAACATCATTAGTTAACACAATGTAAATTTTAATATCACCTTTTAGTTTAGTTGAACTGAACTTAAGGGTATATGTAAATCTTTCAAAAATAATACCTAATCTATATTTTTTTAGGCTGTTTCCCACAAACTTTCATCATCGAGGATTCGTTAAAACGATTTGTTAAAGACTAATACCTAAATAAATAATTATTCACATGGATATTTGAGTCAAATTGTGTTTTAAGAGCCATATCGTATTTTAATAACATAATCGTGTTTTTTAAGATTTGTAAAAGTGAAAATGGTGTAAGTATGAAGCCTTGTTTTAATTTAGACAAGTATTATGTGTGTGTGACTTATATCGTTAACGCTGAACATTAAGGCCCGCAATATCTCAATCTTATCTCATCTCAAGATGTTTCCGATCTCATTCGGTTTAAAATACTGAAATATGTGTATGTAAAAATGACATATTTTGTTAGATTAAAGATCGCCCTCTTAAGCCGAGATCGGTTTACCGATACGAGCCTAATTTACGAACTAATAAGCTCTAACAATAATAGCAAATAGGTGACTATCTATTATATTGGGCATCAATTTTCAATTGTTTGGTAGGTACCTATTATTAGTTCAAAATTAATTTTTACAAGCGATGCCTTAAAATAACATTAAACATTCGTAGGAAATGTATTGCTAAATTGATCTACAAGTCCTCACATTATTTGACGCATTTAGGGTCCGCCAGTTTGCACTTCATAATAATTTTACTATTATTATTATACATAATAATATTATATTCCAATCAGACTTCATTTCCAAGAAAATATAGAGAATATAAAAGAATACTATTTAATAATTAGATCTTATTGTAATGAAAGTAATTAACGACAGTGCGGGATTGGTCTATGGACGTGTAAGATCTATAAATAACTCATCTTAGAAAGTTCCATGGATACACGTATACTTAAGTTGAAACTTCTCTGCATATAAGTAGCATTTAAAATCTTAAAAGTAATAATTTTATCGTTAAAGGCAAAACTAACAAAAAGTTACTTTCTGAGTTGAGTTGACTGTGAATGTCTGAAACGCAGTGTATCTAAGATAGACCGTTATATAAACATTCATCAAGCTAGTTGGTATGATTAGTTTTTTCTTTTTTTACGAAAATTTCAGTCAATTAGTCAGTTAGTTGGTGAATACACCATGACGGCCTGATATTAAAGTACATTATGAGAGAAATCTCGTTATAATGACGGCCAACAAGACGAGATTAAAAAAACTGTAGATACTTCCAAAAAATGTAATAGAACTACTCTAATTTACCACTGTGTTTGATTAGTCCCCGCTTTTTTTATAACACGAACGAAAGTCAAAATCAATTCTGATACTGTGGTACGGGGGCACGAGTTAAGAACGTTTGGTTCAAAATTTGAGTTGTTTTTGTTACATGTTGCATGTTGCATTAGTTCTTGTGAGTTTGTTAGTTTGTTTTATTTAATTTTACTATTAGTGCGATAGTAAAAATGTATCGACTGTTTAATGGCGAAACAACGTTGTCAACGTCGAAGACACGTTTTAAACAAAGTTAATTTGATTAATAATAATAATAATCGATGTTAAGGCATGATTCCACCAGTGTGCGGCACTGTAATGCACAGTGTACGACACGAATGTTCACGCTGGTCGAGTCACTCGGGCATACAGTAACAAATTATGCGCGAACATTTAAAATTGTCACGCACATCTGTATACTTTTGTGCGCGCACACATGTACGCAGTGGACTCGCGTCGACGCGTACACGCTTGTTGTTCACGAACTCAGTCTTGCTTTTATTCTTCGTTTCTTTTTAAGCAAACTAAATAATAAAACACAAGCTGCAGCACAAAGCACTACGTTTTCCTGCCCGTCCATATTTAACATCTGAAGACAGAAAACTCTTCTCAGTGAACATGTTTGTGCACAAGTGTGCCACACTGTGCGTTTACAAAAGTTACGCACAGCCTTGCCGGTGGAGACAGCAGCTAAACGCGATACTAGCTTAAAGTGCAATGCTGGAGTTTTGCACAAAATGTTTGTAAACAAATGTGCTGCACACTATTTTGGTGGAATCGTACCTTAGAGTAATAATATATACTATAGAGCGCGAGTATTACACAAACGGCATCGTACGCATCGTAGGCAGATGATCTATAGATACGTATATCGATGCGTGTATGACATATAGGGATGTATCAATTACGTGCCGATCGGCAACGAGGTATCGATAAGTTATTTCGATAAGTTATCTTATTTCCTACTATTAAACGAGATTTTTTTGTATAAATATGTATGTTTATTTGTATATTTGTTTCTAATCACTTTCTCGATAACAGTACTAACGATTTCGATTTTGCAATGTAATGGTTTACGAGGGCAACTAACCGATCTAGCTAGGTCTCATATCTGGGAAAATTCGTTTTCTCTATTTTCACATAAGCAAGCTCATTTGCCCAGGTACTTATTACACCATTTGTTGTACTACAGTACATTAGTTATACCAATGGCACCCACAATACCAGATTCTCCTAGTGGTGGGGCTATGAGTGTGATCTATATTGTTGGTTATTTAAAATACGAAAGTCACTCAGTTTTTTAGTTTTGCACGAGTATTCTTGTTATTTAGATAGTAAATTTTTATGGTACAAACAACCGAAGAAAATATAGACATAGACTGAATTAAATAAATGAATAAGCAGTTTAGACGTGATATTATTATATAACATTCCATAATTTACGTTTACGCTAGAGATAACGATACCGATATTAATGCTGATACATCGGCCGTTATATATCAACCGATACCGTTATCGAAAAAAGTCTTAGAAAAACGTCTTTTTCAATGCTGCCTCATACTAAATGATTTACAGTTCGTCTGCAAATAATTCAAATAATCTTTGCTTTTAAAAAATAATGACGTTATGTAGCAAATTGATACTTCCTTTGATAAATATTAATATTTTTTTAATAAATAAAATATAATTCATTTTATTTTTACACTCTTATTTGCTGTTTAGAGATTAGGCAAACCTCTTTTTATCCTCTAGCAGTTAGGATCATTTGATATCGGTATAGCCAATAATTTATGGCAATAATCGCATCGGCAAAATCCGTTCCATACAAAGTATATTAAATATCGACTACAGCGTTAGTCACGTACATCACTAGAGTCTCGCGTGGGGAGCGCTACGGGAGCGTGGGTGAGCGCGGTGCGCGGGCGGTCTTGTGCTTGCCCGCCCCTCACCCCGCGATGCGAGATATGTTTTCATAAAAATAAATACAAAAATCAACTTACCGATGATATGTGATACTGGATTTCAATTTTGTGTGTTTCCTACTATCGTTTTTGCAAGATGGGACTGCACATTTGACCATTTTGATAGGTAAATATTTAAAAATCTCTCTAGAACCGCACACCGCTAGCATTCAATTACGACTACAAGCGCTCGCGGCGGGAACGTCGTGTTGTTCTCACCCGTGCCTACTGTTCCCACTTCGTTGCTCGCGCTCTATAGTATATATTATTACTCTAAGAATCGTACCCTTACATTCGATTGTTCTGTTATAAAAGTATCATATTTGAAATCATCTGAGAAACTTATTTATATAGCACTTACATACCTGCAGATGCTGATGACTCATATTATTGAAGATGATTTAAAAAAATGTTTTAAGTCTCTAAAGGTTTATTTTTGTTTATTTATCTCGGCTCGGTGGACGCACAGAATACTTAAACACTGTGTACGTGTTGAATTTTGTTCTCGAAAGTATTAAATACATATTTTATTACTTTTAAAAATTGTATCTAAATTATATTATATCTATTTAGTAGTAACTGTATACAATGTATTATACAGTTACTACTAAATAGATATAATATAATTTAGATACAATTTTTACTAACTAGTATTATCTAATATATAAAATTCTCGTGTCACAGTGTTAGTAACAAAACTTTTTCAAAACGGCTTGACGGCTTGACCGACCGTCTGAGAATAGGACGTAAACTATATTTCATACTCGTGATAAGTGTGGTCTACCCCAAAGTTTTATTTTTATTTTTTGGATATTTTTTTTCATTTTTTTTATGATTCGGCATTAAAATACATACATCCCTAAATTTTCACTCTTCTATCACCAACCCCCATTTTTAATAGCGATATTAGTACTTTAATAATTTTTTACTCTCGGCAAAACTTAGAAATGTGAAAATATATTATGTAAGCTTTAGCTTAATGTAAGCGAGAGGGAGAGGAAGATGGAGAAAAGCTTACTTAAAAGTATACATTCATTGATGTATCAATCAACTATGTGTAGTACTTCAAATAATTAAGTTTTTGTTGTTCTAATTTACTAAGAAATTCAGAATACTAGTTCTACACAAATACGAAACTATAAATAACGCATGCTCTACAATGTATTTAGTAGAGCCTGTGGTAGAGCACAGTCGTAAATATCAAAGACTTGATATTGTCATTGTACTTAGTGTAAGAATGCTAACAGCCCTGTTCAAATATAATTGTTTAATGCAATAGGTAATTAAAGACATCACACTAGATTATAGATCTTCATAATATCTGTGCATCACACCGATAATAGAAAGATTTGCGAGTATCAAGACGTTACGTGCAAGTGAAATCACAGCAATATCGCGTGAGAATTAAAAAAACCCACTCATTGTACTGTAACTGAGTTTTAACGTCAATTTCACACGCACCTCATATTGCTGTGGTTTTTGTGAGTTTTTTTTTACTATTTTTAAGTATAATTTTAATATTTTTATTCGTTGAATATTCTCGCCCAAACATTTTAAATGTTACACGATGACGCTATTATAAACTTTATATTATCTCATAATATGTATGTATTTAAATAAATGTAATATTATATTTGCATGAAAGGTTGATGCATTTATTACTGTGAAAATATATTATATTAATGTGTTTCAAATTCACCGTAACATATTATTTCAGAGTTTATAATTAAAATCGAAGTTAATGCATTATATTATTAAAAAAAATTGTATTAATTTGCTTGATTTTATAGTATAAGCTGTTAACCAAAGTTATCATAAGGTATAGCTTAAATTATTTATTAAATTATTTATTTGTTTCTTAGTCGATGTAAGTCTGACTCTACTTACTTGTAAATAAAGTTGATCATTTAATGTTCAACTAAAATCAAACACATATAGTTTAAGGTTAACTTATTATTTATTTATATTATACATGTTATTTAATAAAAGATTTTTTGTAATTTTTTTTTATTTTGCAATAAATGTTACTCATCCCACTTATGTAACTTAATGTTTAATCTAAATAATAAATATCCATTCTACCAAATTTTTCATGTAAATTTTTCCAAGACACAAATTCATATTTTTTTCACTGTTAAAAATTTATTAGTTCTGCGCTTCCGTTTGGCTAGCCTAAAAATAACACTCTTTTGGGTGAATACTCCAAAAAAATCATTCTGTTTAGCCACCCTCCCAAGGGTGAATACTCGGAAACATTTTTTTCGTTTAGCCATCCTAGGGTTATTTGAAGAGTCACAAGCCCTTAATTCTTAAAAGCATGGCTCTACCAGCTCTAGCTCTACAAAAAAATATTCCATCTTACTAAAAAATATCAATGAACTAATATACCTACGAGTATATAGCTAGATCGTTTCGCAGCTGTCGTGAATATTTTAGTACGAAATTCTAAAAAGAAAGAAATGAATATTATAAAACTTCTTTTATATAGATATGTCTCTGTATATCTTTCTCAAATAGAGTCAGAATAAAGGTAGGTATCATTGCTAAAAAGAGTCACACAAAGTCTTGTCTATTGTCCGTGGTATATTGTTACAATTATGTATTATTATGTCTTCTGTGGTATTGTCAAAGTATTTTTATAGTTAAAATGAACATTTGGCAGTTATTTTGCTCAAAGTATTAGTTTAGCAATACAGCGCGGCAGCGGGGCAATACTGTCATCGTTCTGGGTGCAATGCCGAACTTAGGGATTTTGGATGACATAATTAGATTGGTATATCTCTTGTAAATTTTAATTATAGTAATTTAGTTTAAGAATTTTTTATTATGTAAGTTAGAGTTATTTTTGTAATATTAATTGTATTAATTTTAATGTATTTGTCGTAAATAAAATTATTTGATTTAAATAGGACAGGACATAGGATATATATACGAGTATATCTATCTAGGTTTACTTAAATAAGGCAAATAGGATTCCTATTTTTAATTACGATTAGGTAGAATAGAAAGGGGATAAGTCAACCCACAAAATTTTTTTTGGCCACGGAAACCAACCCCTGATTTATAACTAAGCCACGGGAAAATGGGAACGCTTCTAATAAACTACAGTAGAGCCTCGATAATCCGTACTCAAGCTAATCCGAACGCCGCTGTAATCCGAACTGCTGACTGTATATTTCTCTCTCTTACCATTGGGCTGATGAAAATGACTTGTCCTTATCCGAAAAGATGATGCTGCGTAATTTGAGGGATAAAGCCTTTTTTTGGTCAATAAATAGAACCCGCCAAACTAAAATTGATGACTTTATGAATAAGTAACGTTTTCTGTTGTTTAAATATGTATGTTTAATAACCTCAATAAATAAATTTTGTCAAAATATACTTGCATTTTTTTAACATACTATAATCCGAACGCTTCCTGAGTCCGAACAGGGGTTATTTTTTTGTAGTTCGGATTATCGAGGCTCTACTGTAATTCGCGTTTATTAAATGCCACCTGAATATTCCTAAGAAAGCAATGTAGATTTTGATAGGATAATAATGCTATTAAATAGAAGTCAGTTTAATTAGCACCCGAATAGAAAATATGTACCTAAGGGGCGTTAGTGGCCACATGACATGTCGCAATTCTTTGATGGTGTCGGATTTTCTTGCGAAATTAAAGCCGATGGATTTTTTGTATTACAGGTACCTACACACCGTTACATCACTCTGGTCTTACACTAATTGTTATGGAAGAATAACTTATTTATGAATAGGTAGGTGATGTGTGAACATCAGACTTAGGTACGCACGTCATTTGTTTTCGTTATGTAAATATACCGTGAATAAATCCTATTAAAATAAATTAACGCGGTAGCTACCTATATCAACTGTGAATTTGATTGAAAAACGGTTCCTTACTACCTACCTAAGGTACAAGATTAAGTACCCACCTACTATCTACTTATCGTATAAACTATAAACTAAAAGAAAGTTGCTAGTTGCTAATAATCTGGGTCTCCTGCATCTCTTCCGGCAATGCACCATGCATTCCGGCAATGCATGGTGATGCCATGGTGTTGCTGATGTCCATGACTAAAATTACCATTTTTTTGACGTGACAACGTCTATTAAAACGATGAACGCCGGATGCACGCACTAAAAAGCATGACTCACTGTCACGTTCCGCGAGCGAGAGCGCGGAACAAGCGATAGAGAGGCTACGATCGGCTACGATCGGCCGAAGCGCTCGGTTCGCGCCGCATAGTTAATTTATGAATCAAAATGTAGATTTCATTTCACTCCTTTTACTTATACAAAATAGTGGTAATTTAATTAAAATGATTCAATTTTATTTATAATAAAAGTATGCAATCATTTCATCAATGTTTTGTCATGACGTTGTCACGTTAAACTACCGTCCGTAAACCGACTTTACAGACAACCATTTTTTTCGTGTCAAAGTGGGACGCCTACGGAATAAACGCAGACTAAGGTCATCGAGCGTATACCCGTAAGGGATAGAAACAATTTAATTATACATTTAGTACAAAGCGTAACAGAGCCTAAAAGCGGGACTTTTTTCTTCTCGCGGGGGACAACGGGACAGACAGCCTGAAAGTGGAACAATTCCACCCAAAGCGAGACGTATAATAAATAATAGTGAATGTCTCGTCTGTTCGTTTGTTTGCTATTTAGGGACAGAAAAAAACATAAAAAGCATGTTTAATTAATGAAGTTTTATGATTAGTCAGTCAAAATAGAACAATGGAACATAAACAATAGTAATCTTAGTTAACGTGCACGTAAAGCCATCGGTCCCGCTTGTTATCATGAGATAACAGTCGTTAAGCCATGTCGGAGGCCCTCGAGCGGTTTGAAAACTTCCGAAACTCGGGTTGGCCACTAACCCCTCCACCAATCCGCACTGGAGCAGCGTAGCTCTAGCGTAGCGTATGCTCTTAGGCCTCCTTAAAAGGAGAAACCTGTGCCCAGTAGTGGGCCATTAATGGGTTAAAGCCAATCTTAGTTATCGGCATAAACTGATGAAGTGCATTATATTAGTATCAACACTTTCATTTCTACGTCAGTAGGGGTACTTGATGGTACCTATACTCTCTGTTCAGTGGCACTTGGAAGTATCAGGTATTTACTGACAAGTGAGGACACATTGGTGACGTCCTGGGTCTTGCGTCTGCGTCCCGTATCATGACGATATTCTTATCATTATCTTCTTGGTGTTGCAAACATCAATGCTAGGTACCTATAGTCCAGTCAAGAGTAACATGAGTTTTAATAGACAATAATTTTGGTACCTACCTACCAATTTTCAGGTTAATGCGAACTATAAGCTTACCCCTACATTTTGATCTAATTTGACTGGACCACTATGATATAAATAATTATAATACGCATAATCATAAATCATTATTGTTGTAATAAGATAAATTTATAATCTTTATTCTGTCTGCGCAAGTTCGTCGTTGCATCCCCATGGCAACGTAGTTGTTACTAATTGCTTGTAAAACGAATATGTATTAATATGGCGTTCTAAATAAAATAATAAATATTTTCCTTCTTTCATTCAATTAACCATTTTAACATGGTAGCAGAGCGTGGTTAATAAGTAAAATATAGTTTGATATGTAAAATATCAAGATACGGCATCATATAAAGTTACGATTATCGTCTACATACATTGTGACATATGAAACGGAAAAATGGCTAAACAAGCAAGAATAGAAGATATAATGTTACCTATTTTTGATGGTGCAAATTATTCAAGCTGGAAATTAAGGTTAGTAACTTTATTGGAATATAAAGAATGCAACGAGCCAGCAATTGGCGTGATGCCTGTATCTGGTAAAAAGGAAAATGCAGAAGCGGAATGGAAAAAGAAGGATTTAAAAGCAAGGACTATAATAATGAGTACGATCTCAGATAAACAACTAGAATATATTAGCGAATGTAAAACAGCATATGAAATGATACAAAAGTTTGACAAGATGTATTTGACACAGTCTACAGCTATGCAAATAATATGTAGAGGAAAAATTGAAGAAATTAGACTTAGTAATTATAGTACAGTAGAAGATTTTTTTGTTGAGTTTGAGAAAACAATAAATGAGTTTAAAGGGGCTGGTGGAAAGATAGATGAATCCGAGAAGTTGAGATACCTGCTCAGAGCGCTTCCACCAAGCTATAGTTATATTGGAGATTTTCTTGATGTAATTCCAGAAGAACAAAGAACAGTTGATTATGTACAGTCTAAAATAAAAGAGAAAAATATGACTACTAGTGACTCGGATAAGAAAAACAACGTGAGTACATTTGCAACTAAAACTAAAGCCCAATGCTTTATCTGCGGAAAGACCGGCCATTTCAAGAAGGATTGTTGGCACGCACAGAGTAATAACCAAAGGCAACAAAGCTACCAAGGAAGATATCAATCTAGTCAAGGTCAGAGAGGTTACAACAGAGGTGGATTCTACAGAGGTCTTAGCCGAGGCAGAGGTCAAGGTCATTCCAGAGGTGAATCATCAAACAATTTTTCATCCCAGTCATGGACAGCTGAGGTATGTAATCCGGAAATAAAACAGGTATATGGTTGTATTGAAAAGGAAGAATGTAATAATGAAAATGAAATTAACTGGCTTTTAGATAGTGGGTGTACAGACCATATAATAAATAATGATGCCTATTTTTATCACTCTATAGATTTGAAAGTTCCTGTCGATGTTAAACTACCAGACGGCAAAATGTTAAAAGCAACTAAACTAGGTACTGTCAAAATTTATTTCAAAAACTATTATAATGAACAACATGTAGATTTAAAAAACGTTTATTTTGTGAAAGGAATTAAGCAAAATTTGTTGAGTTTTTCTAAGATAACCAGAAATTGCACAATAGTAGCTAAAAATGAAAATGCAAAAATTTATAATCAGTCTAGAGAACTAATAGCTGTTGCTGATAAAATAAATAATTTGTATTGTATAAAAAGTTTTGTAGTGAATAGAAATGAAATGTATGCACATTCAGTAAAATTAACTAATAAAGAGAAATGGCATAGGGCTCTTGGTCACGTGAATTTCCAATATCTAAATAAGTTAATAAATAATAAATTAGTAGACGGTTTGCCAGACAAGATTGAAAGCACGGATATGAAATGTTCAAATTGTATAAAAAGTAAAATGACTAATGTACGTTTTGAAAATAATAGAACAAAGACTACAGAAATTTTAGAAATAATTCATACTGATTTGAATGGTCCACATAACACAACTGGTTATGGTGGAGAAAAATATTTTTTGACGTTTATCGATGACTATAGTAAATGTACAAGAATTTTTTGTATTAAAAGTAAAGCTGAAACTGCTGCTTGTTTTATAGAATTTGTAAATTTGGTAGAAAATAAATTTAATAAAAGAGTTAAGAAATTACAGTGCGATAATGGCAAAGAATATTTAAATAAGGATATTTATAATTTTATAAGGCAGAAGGGTATAGAGTTATTACCATGTCCACCCTATGTCCATGAATTAAATGGAGTAGCGGAAAGATATAATAGATCTGTTATGGATATTGGTAGGTGCTTAATGAGAGAAGCTAAAATTCATAGAAGGTATTGGCCAGAAGTAGTAAAAACAGCAGCATATTTAAAAAATCGAACAATTGCAAATACAGTAGAAAATAAAACTCCGTATGAGATATTTTTAGGGATAAAACCAAATGTAGAGCATTTAAAAATTTATGGAAGTAGAGTCTTTGTCAGGGTTCCTGAAGTTTTAAGAAAAAGTAAATGGGATGATAAAGCCGAACAAGGAATTTTGGTGGGTTATAATGAAAATAGTTATAGAGTATTATTAAATAACAGAATAATTAATGCTAGGCATGTACAGGTAGTTGAAGAGAATACTGAATTAATTTGCTTAGAAAAACTTGATGATCAAACAGAAAAAGATAAGGATTTAGAAACTGACCCAACTTCAAATGTGTCAAATGAAATATTTAAAACTGATTATGAAAGTGATGAAAACTATGTAGATGCAAGTGAGACTAATTCTAATAATGGTATGAAAGATCTTGTGAATAATGATAATTTAAATGATAATAGAGACAAGTATGTAGCAGTAGGAACGCCAAAAAGAAAGAGAACTCCAGTTTTTAGATATGGTAATCCAGTTTCGCATTATATATATGTGAATTATATTGATGCAAATGTACCAAATACATTTGAGGAGGCGATGAACTCCCATGAACATAAGCAATGGCAAGTAGCAATGGACTCAGAAATAAATAGCTTAAATAAAAATAATACTTGGCAAATAGTTGAAAGGCCAAAAGATAAAAAGGTTATAGATGTTAAGTGGGTTTTTAGAAAGAAAAGCAATAATGTTTATAAAGCTAGATTAGTTGCAAGAGGGTTCCAGCAAAAGGAATACATTGAAAACGTGTATTCACCAGTAAGTAGAATGCAAGCATTGAAAATTTTATTGTCATACAGTTGTAAAAATAATTTATTTATCGAACAAATGGATGTCGAGACAGCTTTTTTAAATGGTTATGTAAAGTCAAAAGTTTATGTTAATCAACCGAAAGGTTATGACACTGGAGACAATAAAGTTTATAAATTGAAAAAGGCTCTCTATGGTCTCAAAGAAAGTCCTAGAGTATGGTATGATTGTTTCGATGAATTTATCAAAACGTTGAATTTTGTTAGAAGTAATTATGATTATTGTTTATATGTAAATAGAGCAAGCAAAGATCCAATTTATATATTAATATTTGTTGATGACTTTTTAATTTGCTGTAAAGATAAAAATAAAATAGATGAGGTAAAAACTAGATTAATGAAAAGATTTGCAATGAAAGATTTGGGAAAAATTAAAAGCTATATTGGCATAGATGTTGATTATAATGATGGTAGAAATATAATGACTTTAAATCAAACAAAATATATTGAATCTTTGGCTGCAAAATATGATCTGGAAAATACTGATAAGTTATATGATACTCCAATGGAAACAAATTTAAAATTAGAACAAGCTACAGAAGTAGATGAAAGTATAAAGTACAGAAATATAATAGGTGAATTATTGTATATTAGTTCAGGTACAAGGCCAGATGTAGCGTACAGTGTTAATTATTTAAGTAGATATCAGAGTTGTTACAACCGAACACATTATAAATATGCAATGAGAGTCTTAAAATATTTGTATAAGACTAAGGATTTAAAGTTAACATACTATGATAATGTAGATACTGAAGTATTAGATTGTATGGTAGATTCTGACTATGCCGGAGATAATGTGGATCGAAAGTCTACATCAGGTTTTATAATTAGATTATTTGGAAACTTAATTTTTTGGAAAACACGTAAACAAAATACAGTAACTAAATGTTCAACTTTTGCAGAGTATATTGCTATGTCAGAGGCAGTGACAGAAGTACTTTTTATTAGAAACTTGCTAAGTGAATCTTTTGATATAAAATTTTGTGAACCAATAAAATTGTATGAAGACAATTCAGGTGCAGTTGCGATTGCTAAATTCGGTAACTTTACAAAAAATTCAAAACACATTGAAGTGCAGTATCATTATATAAAGGAGAACTATGATCAGGGAATAATTGATATTGTGAAAATTGATACAAAATTTAACTTAGCAGACATGTTAACTAAAAGTGTAGATAAAACAAAATTTTTGAAAAACAGATTAGAGTTGAGATTAATTTAGTATATTTATGTTAATTTGTTTAGAATATTTATTATGTTAAAGATTGAGATTATAAATTTAAGGAGGCGTGTTGTAATAAGATAAATTTATAATCTTTATTCTGTCTGCGCAAGTTCGTCCTTGCATCCCCATGGCAACGTAGTTGTTACTAATTGCTTGTAAAACGAATATCGTCCCCGTAGAGCGAAAAGTCATTAAGTGCAAAAAACGTGTTTTGAGATATTGAGGTTTAAAGTTTTGAAATATATAAATTGCCATAACTTTAATATGTCATAACATGTCTCTAAGGTTTTAGTTTTATTTTGAAGGAACTTAAATCAAATTAATATTATACTACCTGTAACAAGTGAAAATCGAGTAGTTAATGAGAAAATATAAAATACCCTAAAAAACGCAAATTAATTATTTGTTCTCAATAGAATTTCTGAGTTAGTTAGGAGTTAGTTAATTTTCGCCCTTAGTTAGTGATCTTTCACTCTGTTCTAAATTATTTTTAAGAAAACCACCTCTAGTTATGTAAATTGGAACTTAGTGCTAGACGTACGAAATGTGCATTGTAAATAATACCTAGTATCTTAAGATTCGAAGTTTGGGTGGTAAGATTTGTTTTGATAATAATAAATATAATATATGTAATAATTATATAATAAATATATAACTTTTAATGTAACCAAGTGTAACCATTGCTTTAAGATAACTTAAGCATTAAAAATAAACGACACAAAAAAACAAACAATCGAAGCGACAAAAACAAAGTTTAGTACCTACTACCCAAATAATAGGCACCATACTTAATAATTACTTTCTATAACAGATCTCATGAAGTCTTCAAAGGAGCAGATTCCTATAAAATAATATTATTAGATATTTATCTGTATTCTTAAATAATGTAGGTACATAATTTTCACCTCCAGAAGACAACATCAAAATACTAAACTAAAATATAAAGTATCCATCCATCCATCAGCCCTTGGAGGTCCACTGCTGGACATAGGCCTCCCCTAACTTGCGCAACTCTGACCGGTTCTGAGCCTTCTGAATCCAGCGGATGCCCGCTGTCTTCTTCAGGTCGTCAGTCCACCTGGTCGGAGGGCGTCCTATGCTCCTTTTTCTGAGACGTGGGCGCTATTCGAGGACCTTTCTTCTCCAACGGTTATCGGTCCTTCGCACTATGTGGCCAGCCCATTGCCACTTCAGCCGGCTAATTCTTTGAGCTATGTCGGTCACCCTTGTTCGTCTACGGATCTCCTCATTTCCGATAAATCACGTAGATAATCACGTAGAGAAATACCGAGCATAGCCCTCTCCATAGCCCACTGCGCTACTTTGAACTTGTGGATTAGGCCAATAGTAAAGCACCACGTCTCGGATAAGTATGTCATCACTGGCAACACACATTGCTCGAACATCTTCGACTTCAGGCACTGAGGTAGTGTTTCGGACGACAAGATTTGACGCAGTTTCCCGAACGCAGCCCATCCGAGTTGGATTCTACGAGTGACTTCTTTCTCGAAGTTAGACTTTCCCATCTGGATCACTTATACCATATATGGATAACCGGTACGGGGGTGACATGGACATTCGACATGATTTTCGTCTTGTCATGGATAAAACCCACCCGTTGTGAGGCGCTGTTCAAGTCCCCAAGCATTGTACTAAGTTCTTCCAGGGAACCCGCCAGGATGACTATATTATCGGCATATCGCAAGTGTGTGATGTATGCGCCGTTTATGTTAATGCCACGTCGTTTCCACTCCATCAGCTTGAACATGTCTTTTAACGCAGCGGTGAACAGTTTTGGGGATATGATATCCCCTTATCTGACACCTCTCTGCAATTGGATGGGGTTCGTTGCTGTGTCGTGTACTCTGACGGACATAGTGGCAGATGAGTACGAACATTTCAACACCTCGATATAGCGGTAGTCGATCTGGCACCGCTGGAGAGAATTTAGTTCCACCCAGGTCTCGATAGAATCAAAGGCTTTCTCATAGTCCACATAGGCAACACATAACGGCAAATTGTACTCCTCGGTCTTTTGTATAACCTGCCGCAGTGTGTGTATAATATGGTCTATGGTGCTGTAGCCTTTTCGGAATCCTGCTTATTCGGGAGGCTGGAAGTCGTGAAGCCTGCGTGCAATGCGATTTGTGAGGACCCTCGAAAACAGCTTATAAACACGTGGCTCAGAAGTGCATTGGGCCTGTAGTTCTTCAAAAGGGCTTTATCGCCCTTCTTGAAGAACAGCGTCACCACACTTCTACTCCACGCTTCCGGGGTAGTTGCAGTGTTGATGACGGAATCGAACAGTTTTTGGAGAGCCACTAGAAGGGGTTTCACTCCAGCTCTCAGAAGCTCGGTTGTGATTCCGTCATCTCCCGGTGCTTTGTTGTTTTTAACCTGTTTGAGAGCCTCTCTAATCTCATACAGGCTGACGTCGGTGCTGGAAATGGTGCTGGACTCGGTCTTCAACCTCGTAAGCTGACTTTGCCCAATAGACATATCCCTGGTGAACACTTTTTAACCGACTTCAAAAAAAGGAGGAGGTTCACAATTCGACTGTATTTTTTTTATGTTTGTTACCTCAGAACTATGGACTGGGTGAACCGATTTGGATGATTTTTTTTTATCAAAAGCTGGTGCTTGCCGTGTGGTCCCACAAAAATTTGAACGAGAACTGACAATGGCATCCATGTCAAAATCATATAAGTCTTAAATTTGCATTAAGTATGTTCGCGATAAATCGACGAATAACTCAATATCGCGCCAACCGATTTTAATGATTCTTTTTTTAATTGAAAGCTGGTGCTTGTCGCGTAGTCCAACATAAATTTGAGTGAGATCTGACAATTGTATCCATATCAAAAGTACAATGTACTTCATTTGAAGTCGGTTAATTTTTTGTTAAAATGTTAGATTATGAGCCTTGGTTTCACTCAATAGTGGTTTTTACACGATTTGCGTTGTGTTTTCGCAGATCGCGTCGCCTGCAATTGGAGATCTGTTCATTAAGCCATCGGTATTCCCTCATAGAGGTTGGAG
Source organism: Thymelicus lineola (assembly GCA_963932265.1). Lineage (NCBI taxonomy): Eukaryota > Metazoa > Arthropoda > Insecta > Lepidoptera > Hesperiidae > Thymelicus > Thymelicus lineola. Next base: position 35,508 of record CAWVQL010000185.1, on the reverse strand, counting down.
TCTGCACACATAGTTCTCGTCGATCCCTCATAAGACCAAGAGATAAATATAAAGTATGATTCCAAAAATCACTTACCCCTACAATAGCTTTTTCGTTTTGATTTAATAAATCAATAATAAACTTTGCACGACTCATTTTTACAAAGTGCACAAAATAATACTCAAAAACGCAAGTGGTCAGTGCCGAGAATTAAAGTCACCACGCGCCGCGCTCGTCTCTCTAGCCGCGACAAAATCACTAACTCGCAAGCGAAATGTACCTAAATGTAAGGATGCTCGTCGAAGGTATAAAAATAATAACTAAAACATTTTAAGTATTATTCACAATAGGTCTTTTAATCCATTTTTATTAGAGAAGAAATCATTATGTTGAAATAATGATTTTTCACTTTGGTAGCATTTTACAAAATCATTTAACAGTAAGGAGTGAGAAGTCACTATTTGGAGTTAGTTGATTTTCGCTTTCGAGTATTTTAGCAAAGTGCTGAATTTAATAACTCACTAAATCATTTTAGTGATTATAGTCTACCTAAAAGCCTGCGTATGCATTGAAAATTTAATAGAAAAAGTAATTAAATCGTTTTAGTTCCGACCTACGTAAAGTTTCGATAAGTATAAAATAATTAAGAAAATTTAGTTATTTCTCTCATTTCGCTGTGGGATCCAAAGCATACATTTACTTAATTTTCACATTTCGTAAATCGGAAACGAACGCACTTAGAACATAGATGGTTAGACAGATATTTAGAGAAAAAAAATGTGGTTTTAGTGACATTGATAACTCATTTTGGCCCTTTTTCGACTTAGTGACTTTTCGAACTACGGGGACGATATCGTCCCCGTAGAGCGAAAAGTCATTAAGTGCAAAAAACGTGTTTTGAGATATTGAGGGTTAAAGTTTTGAAATATATAAATCGCCATAACTTTAATATGTCATAACATGTCTCTATGTTTTTAGTTTTATTTTGAAGGAACTTAAATCAAATTAATATTATACTACCTCTAACAAGTGAAAATCGATTAGTTAATGAGAAAATATAAAATACCCTAAAAAACGCAAATTAATTATTTGTTCTCAATAGAATGTCTGAGTTAGTTAGGAGTTAGTTAATTTTCGCCCTTAGTTAGTGATCTTTCACTCTGTTCTAAATTATTTTTAAGAAAACCACCTCTAGTTATGTAAATTGGAACTTAGTGCTAGACGTACGAAATATGCATTGTAAATAATACCTAGTATCTTAAGATTCGAAGTTTGGGTGGTAAGATTTGTTTTGATAATAATAAATATAATATATGTAATAATTATATAATAAATATATAACTTTTAATGTACCCAAGTGTAACCATTGCTTTAAGATAACTGAAGCATTAAAAATAAACGACACAAAAAAACAAACAATCGAAGCGATAAAAACAAAGTTTAGTACCTACTACCCAAATAATAGGCACCATACTTAATAATTACTTTCTATAACAGATCTCGTGAAGTCTTCAAAGGAGCAGATTCCTATAAAATAATATTATTAGATATTTATCTGTATTCTTAAATAATGTAGGTACATAATTTTCACCTCCAGAAGACAACATCAAAATACTAAACTAAAATATTATAAAGTATCATCCATCTAAAATACCAACTAAAATATAAAGTACCATCCATCAGCCCTTGGAGGTCCACTGCTGGACATAGGCCTCCCCTAACTTGCGCAACTCTGACCGGTTCTGAGCCTTCTGAATCCAGTGGTTGCCCGCTGTCTTCTTCAGGTCGTCAGTCCACCTGGTCGGAGGGCGTCCTATGCTCCTTTTTCCGAGACGTGGGCGCTATTCGAGGACCTTTCTTCCCCAACGGTTATCGGTCCTTCGCACTATGTGGCCAGCCCATTGCCACTTCAGCCGGCTAATTCTTTGAGCTATGTCGGTTACCCTTGTTCGTCTACGGATCTCCACATTTCTGATAAATCACGTAGATAATCACGTAGAGAACCGAGCATAGCCCTCTCCATAGCCCACTGCGCTACTTTGAACTTGTGGATTAGGCCAATAGTAAAGCACCACGTCTCGGATAAGTATGTCATCACTGGCAACACACATTGCTCGAACATCTTCGACTTCAGGCACTGAGGTAGTGTTTTGGACGACAAGATATGACGCAGTTTCCCGAACGCAGCCCATCCGAGTTGGATTCTACGAGTGACTTCTTTCTCGAAGTTAGACTTACCCATCTGGATCACTTGTCCCAGGTAATTGTATTCGTCTACAACTTCGAGAGCAGCGCCGTCACAATAACCGGTACGGGGGTGACATGGACATTCGACATGATTTTCGTCTTGTCATGGACAAGACCCACCCGTTGTGAGGCGCTGTTCCCAAGCATTGTACTAAGTTCTTCCAGGGAACCCGCCAGGATGACTATATTATCGGCATATCGCAGGTGTGTGATGTATTCGCCGTTTATGTTAATGCCACATCGTTTCCACTCCATCAGCTTGAACATGTCTTTTAACGCAGCGGTGAACAGTTTTGGGGATATGACATCCCCTTGTCTGACACCTCTCTGCAATTGGATGGGGTTCGTTGCTGTGTCGTGTACTCTGACGGACATAGTGGCAGATGAGTACAAACATTTCAACACCTCGATATACCGGTAGTCGATCTGGCACCGCTGGAGAGAATTTAGTTCCACCCAGGTCTCGATAGAATCAAAGGCTTTCTCATAGTCCACATAGGCAACACATAACGGCAAATTATACTCCTCGGTCTTTTGTGTAACCTGCCGCAGTGTGTGTATAATATGGTCTATGGTGCTGTAGCCTTTTCGGAATCCTGCTTATTCGGGAGGCTGGAAGTCGTGAAGCCTGCGTGCAATGCGATTTGTGAGGACCCTCGAAAACAGCTTATAAACGTGGCTCAGAAGTGCATTGGGCCTGTAGTCCTTCAAAAGGGCTTTATCGCCCTTCTTGAAGAACAGCGTCACCACACTTCTGCTCCACGCTTCCGGGGTAGTTGCAGTGTTGATGACGGAATCGAACAGTTTTTGGAGAGCCACTAGAAGGGGTTTCACTCCAGCTCTCAGAAGCTCGGTTGTGATTCCGTCATCTCCCGGTGCTTTGTTGTTTTTAACCTGTTTGAGAGCCTCTCTAATCTCATACAGGCTGACGTCGGTGCTGGAAATGGTGCTGGACTCGGTCTTCAACCTCGTAAGCTGACTTTGCCCAATAGACATATCCCTGGTGAACACTTTTTAACCGACTTCAAAAAAAGGAGGAGGTTCTCAATTCGACTGTATTTTTTTTATGTTTGTTACCTCAGAACTATGGACTGGGTGAACCGATTTGGATGATTTTTTTTTAATCGAAAGCTGGTGCTTGCCGTGTGGTCCCACAAAAATTTGAACAAAATCTGACAATGGCATCCATGTCAAAATCATATAAGTCTTAAATTTGCATTAAGTATGTGCGCGATAAATCGACGAATAACTCAATATCGCGCCAACCGATTTTAATGATTCTTTTTTTAATTGAAAGCTGGTGCTTGTCGCGTAGTCCCACATAAATTTGAGTGAGATCTGACAATGGTATCCATATCAAAAGTACAATGTACTTCATTTGAAGTCTGTTAATTTTTTGTTAAAATGTTAGATTATGAGCCCTGGTTTCACTCAATAGTGCTTTTTACACGATTTGCGTTGTGGTTTCGCAGATCGCGTCGCCTGCACTTGGAGATCTATTCATTAAGCCATCGGTATTCCCTCATAGAGGTTGGAGTCTGCACACATAGTTCTCGTCGATCCCTCATAAGACCAAGAGATAAATATAAGGTATGATCCCAAAAATCACTTACCTCTACAATAGCTTTTTCGTTTTGATTTAATAAATCAATAATAAACTTTGCACGACTCATTTTTACAAAGTGCACAAAATAATACTCAAAAACGCAAGTGGTCAGTGCCGAGAATTAAAGTCACCACGCGCCGCGCTCGTCTCTCTAGCCGCGACAAAATCACTAACTCGCAAGCGATATGTACCTAAATGTAAGGATGCTCGTCGAAGGTATAAAAATAATAACTAAAACATTTTAAGTATTATTCACAATAGGTCTTTTAATCCATTTTTATTAGAGAAAAAATCATTATGTTGAAATAATGATTTTTCACTTTGGTAGTATTTTACAAAATCATATAACAGTAAGGAGTGAGAAGTCACTATTTGGAGTTAGTTGATTTTCGCTTTCGAGTATTTTAGCAAAGTGCTGAATTTAATAACTCACTAAATCATTTTAGTGATTATAGTCTACCTAAAAGCCTGCGTATGCATTGAAAATTTAATAGAAAAAGTAATTAAATCGTTTTAGTTCCGACCTACGTAAAGTTTCGATAAGTATAAAATAATTAAGAAAATTTAGTTATTTCTCTCATTTCGCTGTGGGATCCATAGCATACATTTACTTAATTTTCACATTTCGTAAATCGGAAACGAACGCACTTAGAACATAGATGGTTAGACAGATATTTAGAGAAAAAAAATGTGGTTTTAGTGACATTGATAACTCATTTTGGCCCTTTTTCGACTTAGTGACTTTTCGAACTACGGGGACGATATGTATTAATATGGCGTTCTAAATAAAATAATAAATATTTTCCTTCTTTCATTCAATTAACCATTTTAACAATTATGGTGTGAATGCGATGCAGACTTTAAAGACTGCTACTGGTTCATGCGGGCGTTTTATAAAGTGGACTGTAGTATGCGTTGGAAGGAAGAAATTCAAGGATTATTTGGAGGGTTGGCAAGCACACTAACCTGGTTGCAGGACTCGACTGGTACTCGTATTAGCAACGACGGCTAGGCGGATGCTCCAATGTCTCCAATCTTCTTTCTTCTTGACTTCTTATTGGTTATTATGCCGTATTTGATTGGTTTAGTTTTACTATTACACTTCACAGTAATATCACTTGCTTTATGAGAGTTATTTAGCGGGCGCGGCGATGCGGTTTTTAGATAATATGCGGATTAGTTCATTAAATTCAATAATGGATGCGTGTTGCATTCGATGTTGGCGGGAGACTTCTTTTGACTGTCTCAACCTCGGCGGTGTGCGAGTGAATCCGCTATATAAGAGTGCGCTTGCCAGAAAGAGAGGGAAGATAGGAAATTAAACAGAGAAGGAATGGATTGCCGCGCTTTCATAGAAGATATCGACGGTGGAAAGGAGAAACACTTGAAGCGACACTTTGGTCGAAAATGAGTTATATACATATTTGGAATCAGCGAATTTTTCTGCGTCGATTGGTCTTGGTTTCATGGCGATCTGACCACTTTTTTGTCGCTTCAAGTAATGGCACTTTTAGGCTCTATTTTTTCAGACGCTAAATGAAGTGACAACGAATTATAGCAAATTTGGTCCATTTTCCGCTTGAAGTACTGTCTCTATAGTTAGATTTTTATTTGATGTGTTTTTCCTTTTTTGTTTCGGATATTATAGGTTACTGAAATCGTTTTTCTTCATCATAGGAAATGCAATTTTAAACACTAAAGGTGTTTTTCCTTACGTCTATTCTGTTGGTGCCCAGTCGCTACATTCGTTTTTCCTTGCTTATCTTCTATTTGTATCATGGAGTTGATGTGTTTTTCCTACTTGTTTGTCATAGGATATTATGGATTTCAGTTGATTTGGCAATCGCTGTAAAAAGCAGTGGCGTCGGTTAAAGTAAACACACACAAAAAAGGCATATAAATATTTAAATTAACTGACATCGTCTTTTATTCCCGAAACGTCGGTTCATTTAATTTTGCTGACTACATAAATTAAGACGATAGTCTGTTAGAGTAAGCCTTGTTTACGAAATTTTGTATTTAAATTAACTATTCAAAACAAATATTGTTGCTACAAGCAATGAATTTCGGTCTCTTTTGTGTAAGTGGCGTCACTTATATAAGGAAATGATACGTGACATGGCGCTTCATTCAAGTTAAAGTCTCTAAATACTATTAAAGCGAATGCTTAATTGTTTTGTTTTGAAAATTTTACATAGTGTTAGCAAGGTTGAAAAATCAAAAGACTGAAATGGAATTTCTACCTATATATCTAACAGCCTTTTAAAATCCACTGCTGGACATAGGCCTCCCCTAATTGGCACCACTGTGAACGGTCCTGGGCCCTCTGAATCCAGCAGCTTCCCGCTGTCTTCTTTAGGTCATCAGTTCACTTAATCGGGGGCGACCAGTTTTCCTTTTACCAAGACGTAGCCGCCATTCGAGTAATTTTCGATCCCATCGGTTATCTGTCCTTGGAACGATGTGGCCTGCCCATTGCCACTTCAGCCGGCAAACTCTGCGAGCTATGTAACTTTTGTTCGCCTACCTATGGACTTCATCGTTACGAAACTTATCTAGTAGTGAAATATCTAACATAGCTCGTTCCATAGCGCGCTGTGTGACTTTGAGCCTTCGACTGAGGCCAACAGTAAAAGACCACGTCTCGGATACGGTAACACTGGCAGTGGCAACACACATTACTGGAACATTTTCCGACTTCAGGCACTGAGGAATTTTGAATGAAAAGATATGTCGTAGTTTCCCGATCGCTGCCCAGCCGAGTTGGATTATTCGAGTGACCTCTTTCTCGAAGTTGAACATACCCATCTAGGTCATTTATCCCAGGTAAATGTACTCGTCGGAAACTTCGAGAGCAGTGCCGTCAACAACTACCGGTATGGGTGTGACATGGACATTAGACATGATTTTTGTCTTATCCAAGTTCATCTTAAAACCCACCCATTGTGAAGTACTGTTCAGGTCCCCTACTAGCATAATACTGAGGTCCTACAGCGATTCCGCCAGGATCACTATATCGTCGACAAATCGAAGTTGTGTGAGGTATTCACCATTAATGTTAATGCCGAGCCCTTTCCACTCCATTTGCTTGAACACATCTTCCAAAGCAGCGGTGAACAGTTTCGGGGAAATACCGTCCCCTTGCCTGACACCCCTCTCCAATTGAATAGGGTTCATGCTTCTGTAGTTTAATCGAACTGACATCATGGCTGATTTGTATATCTGTAAACACTTCAACACTTCGATATACCGACAGTCGAGCTGGCACCACTGAAGAGACTCCAGCAACGCCCAGGTCTCAATAGAATCGAAGGTTTTCTCATAATCCACATAACCTACACATAGCGGCAGGTTGTACTCTTCGGACTTCTTTATCACCTGCCTGAGTGTATGTATGTGGTCCAATGTGCTATAGCTTCTTCGGAATCCGGCTAGTTCGGGAGGCTGGAAGTCGTCAATTCTGCGTGCTTTGCGATTAGTGAGTACCCTTAAAAACAGCTTGTAAACGAGGCTCAAAAGTGGAATGGGCCTATACTTCTTCAATAGGGTTTTAACACCCTTCTTGAAGAACAGCGTCACCACACTTCTGCTCCACGCTTCCGGGGTAGTCCCACAACTGATAACGGAATCAAACAACTGCTGGAGCACTAGCAATATAGGCCTTCCTCCAGCTTTTAACAGTTCAGTTGTGATTCCGTCATCGCGCGGTGTCTTGTTGTTCTTTAGCTGCTTCAGGGCCCCCCTAATTTCATACAGACTGACATCCGTCATATCTCCGGTATAGTGTTGGGTCAACTTAGCTCGCTTGTCATTTGCCTGTCTGGCGACAGGAGTGCATGAGGAGGTAAACAAATGTCTGTAGTACGTCTCAACTTCTCCCAGAACTTCGGGTTTTGACGAAATTACGACGCCGGACTCGGTCAGTTGGCTTTGCCCAATCCGCAGATCTTTGGTGAACACTTTTGAGCTGTGATTTTGCTCTATTGTGCTTTTTACACGTCTTGTGTTATGAGAACGCAAGTCGCGTCAGCTGTCCTGCGAGATCTGCTTATTGAGCTGCCTGTACTCTGCCACAGAGGCTGGAAACTGCACACATAGTTCTCTATCCCTCATAAGACCAAGTGTATGTTCTGAGAGAATTTGAGACCTACCACGGGGGCGAGTTTTAAAGAATTTTAACCCTAGGTACCTCGCGGACTGTTGCTGCTCGACTCGTCCACTGTATCACAAGAATCTAAGCACGCGAAACGATTCTGCAACTCCAACTGAAAGCTCTCAGAGCCTTGGATTTGGACAGGTGTTGGGCGGAGATTCTGCAACTCCAACTGAAAGCTCTCGGAGCCTTGGATTTGGACAGGTGTTGGGCGGAGAGTAGATTTCATTAGTTTTCAAATGTCCTGTACATTTAATGTGCCTCTTACCATTCGGTGATCGCTCCCAGTTTTAAGCCTGCTAATCACTGAGACATCATTAAATATGTGCCGCTTGTCAGCCAGAATGAAATCTATCTCACTCTTTGTGGATCCACCAGGGCTAATACAAGTCCACTTGCGCTGAGGCTTCTTTTTAAAGAAGAAGTTCAACATATAGAGATTCTCCTTCTCAAGAAAGTTAGCCAGTAAGAGGCCTCGTTGGTTCCGACATCCAATGCCAAAAAGCCCCACTTTCTCTTCGTCACCATTTCGCATGCCGACTCTTGCGTTGAAGTCCTCCATCACATCTGTGAAATGAGATTTAGAGACATGTATGGCTCTACTAATCTCCTCATACGTAACCTTCACCTCATCGTCGGGATGTGTCAAAGTCGGCGCATAGCACTATATTGTTGACGAGGGATTTGTGGACGAGAAAGCCGATACCACCGTGGGACAGTTGCTCGCCCTTCCGATACAGAATTTATGAGTGTTAAAGTCTCTAATAATGAAAGTTAGGTTTATAAGATCAATATACGTTTGCAATACAGAAGCGATACGCGTTGGTCATTTATAATATCTGTAGTATTGTTTGATCGCTCATGGAGATAGTAACGTATGTACCTACACTTTGTTTAAAGTTTGTTTTCCCACTTTTTTAGTGCAAGATATTGTACCAGTAAGCTTTTAAAACAATAAAAGACACTGTTTTATCTGAATATTATTTTTCTTTTTTTGGTATCTTTGGGAATCAAAGTAGGGACTTCAGTTATAAATATAACATTGAATTATTACATAACTAGCGCTTATCGTATTTTTCCTCTACTTAGTATACTATGGTTTTGTTACTTAACAGGTTTTTCCACAACCCTTGTGTCTTATGCTCGATACACTTAAGTTGTTTTTCCCCCTTGTCATATCATGCATAGCTTGTTGCTGATGTGTTTTTCCTTGTGTTTGTCAAAATACTGAAGTTGCATTTAATGTGTTTTTCCTTCCGCTGTATTTGCCATAAAATAATTAAGCGACGCATAAATCCTTTTATTATGCTAGCATATTTTTATAAGTTTAAATAGTAGATAGTAAATAAAAAATAAAGAAACTATTTTTTTTCCTGTCGCTCTAACTTGAAATTGTAATTAGTTATGATTTTTTTTTCGGAAAATAAAAACTTTGATCGGCTCTCCTGTAAAGTTCCAAAATTGTCGCTTCAAGGGTTTCTCCTTTCCACCGTCGATATAATAATTTTGGCGGGAACAGCGGGAGCAGGCAAATGCATCCACAGAGTAATGCCATTATTGGCGCGAACATCCCCCCGGCCTTGAGGTCTCCTCAACCGGCAAATAAAGATGTATATAAACATAAATATATATAGCGGAGTCAATATCATGAAATAAGAATGATGCGATTGCGGAAAAGCGATGCGTTATAAATACTTTACTAAAAATAGCGTGATATTATAAACTTAAAAGTATCTAAAATAATATATAATATTTAGAAGATATATAAGGTTAAGGTGCGAGTTATTGTGCGGGTAGAGGGCACAGTCTAACGACTGGGCGTTGCAGAGTGGAACTCTTAGTTTTCACTTGTGCAACGCGCACCACACCGTCTCTACCGGGAAACAGTTCAGTGACAATACCTAGCGGCCACTGTAGCGGTGGAATGTTATCCATGTCAATGAGAACGATTGTTCCCACTGAAATAGGCGTGGAATGTTTGTTCCATTTTTCCCTCGTTTAAAGGGTGTGTAAATATTCAGATCTAAAACGTTTCCAGAACGACTGAATTAGAGAATCAAGTAAAGAAAAGCGTGATAATAGATGAGTGCGTTCTTTACTTAGATCCGCGGCGGGTAAATGTTCAAGCGGTTTTAATGCAAGGAAATGTGCGGGTGTAAGTGCAGTAGGCTCCGATGGATCGCTACTTAACACATAGAGCGGACGCGAGTTTAAGATACACTCGATCTGAATAAGGATAATAAGCAGCTCCTCGTGTGTAAGAATTTGCTTGCCTATTACGCGAAATAAGTGCGTTTTAACTATTTTTAAATTCCCAAATTCCGCCCATATTATTATGAGGCGCATTTGGCGGATTGAGTTTCCAAGTAATGCGGTTATCAGTAAGGACCTGATTTAATAATTTAAAATATTCGTCAGATTGTAAAAATGTATGTAGTTCGTTTAAGTACGAACGCGAGGCGATAAAATTAGTTGCGTTGTCGCTATGCGTTTGCGTGTCAATGTAATATGTAGAGAGCCTGCGTAGTCTACCCCGGTATGCGTAAATGCCTTGCACTGCTCAAGACGGCAAGCAGGCAGAGCAGACATTAGCGGGAACGTCGCTTGTGGTTTGTGCCGAAAGCAAACGTTGCATTTATGAACGCGAGATCTGACTATGCGACGTGCGGAAAGTATCCAATATTTTTCGCGTAGAGCAGCGAGTAAGAACTGCGGGCCAGCATGAAAGTTTTTATAATGATAATGATCAATCAAAAGGTCTATAATATGCCCATTCTTCGGTAATAATATTGGATGCTTGTGCGATTGTGACAATGACGAATATTGTAGACGTCCACCCACACGGAGTAGATCGTCCGCGACAAAAGGGTATAATTTACGTAATGCGGAAGAGCAAGATAAGCCCTTCTGGATATTTTTTATGTCTTCAGAAAACGCGATATTTTGTACGACTTTAATTATGGTAGTTTCAGCGTGTTCCAAGTCAGAAGCGGTTATCATTTTATTGCGTGGTAATTTATTTATAAATTTTAATACGTAAGCTACCGATCGGATATACTTACTCCATTTTGAAAATTTCAAACTAAGCGTGATAAGAGGATGTTCTTGAATATTGCTAACGGTATGAGAAACAGTTTTTTGTTCTGGTAAATTTGTAGAATGAGAAGATAACTGTTTTATTGGCCACTCACTACTAGGTAGTGTAATCCACGCCGGACCATTGAGCCAAAGATCACAATTTATTATTTGCGACGGTAATAGTCCGCGGGAAATATGGTCAGCGGGGTTTTCTGATCCTGCGATATGATAAAATTGATCAGATGATAAAGAAGACTGTATCTGCGAAATACGGTTAGCAAAGAAGGTGTTAAAACGGTGCGGTGAAGAGCACGCCCAACAGAGTGCGACTTCAGAATCCGAGAACGCGTAAATTTTATCAATCGGATGTCTCGCGGATAGCGGATCATAAACGGTACTTACTAATTTAGCGAGTAACACTAAGGCGCATAACTCGAGTCTAGGCAGCGTAACCGTTTTTAAGGGAGACACCCTGGACTTGGAACAGAGCAACGTAACTACTGGTGGATCGTCACCATTAACTACGTGCGAGTAAATCACGCAGCCGTATGCCTTTTCACTGGCATCAGTGAACGCGAGTAGCGAAATTTGCGAGTTTTTATCAATTCTCATATGACGTGAGAATTGTAAGCGCGATATAAGAGGTAGCTCTGAAATATAGTGTTGCCACGTTTTGACAACATCTGCGGGCGGAGCCTGGTCCCAATCAAGTTTGAGAATCCATAAGGCTTTAATTAAAAGTTTAGCGAAGAGAATAACTGGACCAACTAATCATAAAACATCGTACAAGCGAGCGGTTGCGGATAAGATTGCACGTTTAGTGCATGCGAGCGGATGCGGGGACACAAGAAAACAAAAACTATCGTTAGCTTGATGCCAACGAAGCCCTAATATTTTAAAAATATTAATATCGTTGTCAAAGGAAACGGTTTCCAGTTGACGATGCGTTGCGGGAATATGTTGTAATAGTTCTGAACTATTACTTGTCCACTTAACTAACTCAAATCCACCACGATGGAACATTTGAATTAGCTGAGTGGCCACGTCGACAGCGATGTCAACGCAGGGTGCGGAGGATGCGAGGTCGTCCATATACTTAAATGTATTTCTCGACCACCGATGCGGCCAGAGTGGCTGTCAGTCTCCGCTTCTCCTAAAATTATATAACCGAGTGAGGTTTCAATGGCACTAGGAGATTGCGAACTAATTATTTTATCAGATAATAAAATTTTTAAATAAGTATTGACTCCTAATAAGACATCAATATCACCAGGCTGGTGAAATGAATCGTCGGCTAAGCGTATTTTATTTATGAAATTTATTTTAGAAATATCTATGAATGATTCGGGTAATTGTCCCGTTAATGTGGGTACTACTAGCGGTTTAATTTGATATATCTTATTATCATCAAAGCGGGAAGTAAATTGTAAGGAAGTGACACCTAAAATCTTTTGCGATATTCCACCGATTCCGTGTACCTCATTGAAGGGAGTTTTATTTGAAATCGGTAAAGATAAGCGTTTGCAACAATCCTTTGTTATATAATCACTTTGTGAGCCTGGGTCCACTAAACAACGAAGAAAATGTTTGTGGCCATATTTATTTACTATTTTAACTTTCGCGGTTCCTAATAATGTCGTAAAACAATGAGGCTTATTTAATAATTCGCGCGACACATTACAAGACGAAGACGCGTTTTGTCCCTCTTGCTTGTCTGTCGAAGAAAAATCGACCTTATTGTTATCGCATGAAGGGTTGCTAAGGAAAAGCGGGCGAGTCGAAGTATTTCGTACCGTAGAATCTTCGACCTTATTAGTAGTATGCGGAGCGTCGTTATCAGAAAGAGAGCGGTTAAATGAATTTTGCGTATTTTTTGTGAGCGATGAATCGATTTTACTTGTATTATTATTACTGAAAATATGAAGTAAAGTATGATGCGAGCGGGAGCAATGTTTGCATTTGCGTTGCGATTTACACATCGATAATGCGTGTTTATTACTTAAACAATTAGTACAACATTTATTTTGTTTTATAAAATTATATTTATCGCGAGTAGTGAGTTTTAAGAAATGCGGACAGACATATAAATGATCATGCTCCTTTGACTTGCAAAGAATGCATGAACGCGATGAATCAGTATTAATAAATGTTTTACTAACTTTATATGGAGCGGGACTAAATTTAATATTAGTTTTATTATTATCACTAGACGACGTATGCGGTGAAGGAAATGTATGGCACAAAGCCCTATTTTGCTCGAATAAAAATTGAATCAAATCAGAATATTTTGGTATGTTAACTTTGCGGCACGACATTTCGAACGCCTTTACAGTTTCGGTATCTAATTTTCTAAGCGCTATATTTAAAAAGAGAAAATCAGATATGTCATCAATTTTAAGTTGCTTAAGAGCGTTAATAGAGGCGTCGAACTTGTCCATGAATTTATGATAACCAGCGGGCGTATTAGCGTTTACATTTTTTATTTCTAACAGCTGATTGATATAAGTAGTAGCGAGTGCACGCTCGTCATTGTATCTGTGGATAAGCGCGTTCCAGATCACTGAATAGTTTTCAGCTGTAGGCATAAGGCCTGCGCAGACAGATAATGCATTGTCTGATAACTTACTGACTAAATAGTACACCCGTTCAGCGTCTGTTAACTGGTGGTTTTCATGGACTAGCGTTTTAAATTGTTGGTAGAACATAGACCAGTGTCGTATGTCTCCATTAAAAGTTAATAATTCCATAGGCGGGAGCGAGGGCTTAAACTTAGCGGGTAAATTGTTATCTAAATTCAAAGATGAATGCGGAGCGGATAATTTTGAAACCTTGCTTTTAACGCGGCTGTACAAGTCATGAAAAGAATTTAAAGGTTGGAAATCTACTTCCGCGTCTGGATTTACCCTTAAATTCTTAATATTAAATTCTTCCAAAGTGTCCTTGAACTCATCGCGTAAGTATTCAAGGTCAGCCGCGGTACTAAGCAAAGAATTCTGCGAGTCAGCGTCCAATGCACTGATTGACAAATCATAGATTGATTGCATGCGTGAAAATATGGAATTACGTTTAGCGATTAATATTTTTAAACTAATTTCGTCGTCTGAAATCGTCTTAGCGTCATGATATTTGGCTTTAGTAGTCATTTTGTAAACAAAGTTACGTTATGCGTTAGTAAAAATTATGCGAGGATAAGTACAAAAATATTATGCGAGCAATGAACGAGTTGTAATTACGATTTGTCATAAATACAAAAATGGTGTATTACTAAATGCGAAATATGGAATGCGTTTAAGTATAATTTATCGATATTAGATATAGAAAGTTACACAATAATGAAATACAATAGTAAAAGCGGTGCGGTGCGTTTTGCAAATGAAATTAAATAAATATGTATAGTAAGCCGTGAATGTATAATATGTAATGCGAGCGGAATATACTACACACATAAATTTATTTGCAAAAAGTAATAGAAATATAATAGGATACTAATCCGGTTGATGACCAATTTTATACGGCTCGAAGTGACCAAAACTTTTGGTGTGAATGCGATGCAGACTTTAAAGACTGCTACTGGTTCATGCGGGCGTTTTATAAAGTGGACTGTAGTATGCGTTGGAAGGAAGAAATTCAAGGATTATTTGGAGGGTTGGCAAGCACACTAACCTGGTTGCAGGACTCGACTGGTACTCGTATTAGCAACGACGGCTAGGCGGATGCTCCAATGTCTCCAATCTTCTTTCTTCTTGACTTCTTATTGGTTATTATGCCGTATTTGATTGGTTTAGTTTTACTATTACACTTCACAGTAATATCACTTGCTTTATGAGAGTTATTTAGCGGGCGCGGCGATGCGGTTTTTAGATAATATGCGGATTAGTTCATTAAATTCAATAATGGATGCGTGTTGCATTCGATGTTGGCGGGAGACTTCTTTTGACTGTCTCAACCTCGGCGGTGTGCGAGTGAATCCGCTATATAAGAGTGCGCTTGCCAGAAAGAGAGGGAAGATAGGAAATTAAACAGAGAAGGAATGGATTGCCGCGCTTTCATAGAAGATATAATAATTTTGGCGGGAACAGCGGGAGCAGGCAAATGCATCCACAGAGTAATGCCATTATTGGCGCGAACAAATTATATTACATTTGCCAGCTTTTTTTAGGCTCTGAAGCTCAAAAAGAACATTTTACGGTGGATTTTAGTGAGAGAATAAAATAGCCAGATAGAAGAAAACTCTACCACACACGCACGAGAACTGCTGGAATTGAGCTTGGGATATTTAACCCAACAGGCAGATCCTGGTACTTCTGGCCCCATAGCCCCTTTCTTAGCAGGTTGTAGCACCAAAAGGGAAAGTTTGCATAGTATCAAAGAATCTCTATCAAATAATCTATATCTTTAATCTATCAAAGAAGACGTTTTAATAGATCCCCAACACAGTATTCGTGTAAAATATGCGAATAATCAACAAAGTATTCGCATATTTTACACGGGTCTTTGGCTGAGACTTTGATAATCTTGATGTCCCTGGCTCCGAAATCCAAAGTTTTACCTGCTGTGCCTGGCTGACAGAATAGACACGTTTCTATAGAAACTGTGCATAGTGATCTCGTAACTCAAACAGTTTTTAGAGAAATGTGACGTAACTTAAACATTGTGCCAGTTGCAAATGTTTAACTCTATTCGCGAGGCAACGCGGTTATAACGCAATATTTTGTACTTGAATTGTTAATCGAGCGTTTGTGTCGACAAGTTCTAAGATTTTCCCTCTGTCTTCAGTCAACGATTGAAACGTCGCGGTAACTACATGCAAGTTGCAAAAAATATATTGAGTGAAAGTGTTTATTAATATTGTTGTTGACAGCTGCTAGCTGCTTTTGATATTAACCGTGAGTAATAACATAAAATAGTTAATAAAATACAATTTAATCATAGGTCCCGCGGATAAATAAAGTAAATAAACAATTTTATGTAACAGGTTCGCGTTATACGCAGCCGCATAGCCGGCGTAATCATTAAATTTTAATAATGCTTTGTCATCTTTGCTTGGATAGAGTGAAATTGAATATTTTAATTGTATTCGACAAACGAACTGACGATCCACCAGGTTCCTACGTGGCTTTCATTGTCCATGGACATCAGCGTCACCAAAGTCATCACCCATGCGTGCGTTGCCGGCTTAGAAAGAGATAAGAAGAAAGGAAATAAGTTGAATCCAAAAAAAATTTTTTTTTTAAACGCTTTTATTTCAATTTTTTTTTTTGATTTTCGTGTATTGTCATCGGAAATACACATGTCTGCCAAATTTCATCAATTTTCATTAAAGGGAAGTCATTCAAATTAACGTTACAAGATTTGATCCTCCGAAGTGAAGCTAAATATAAACCTTATTGCTGTGTAAATAGAGTAGCATTTTGATCGATTTGATGCTTTGATGCTCCGAAGTGAAGCTAAATAAAAGCGTTTAAAAAACACCTCTCCCCAGCCTGAACACGACGAGTCGTTTGGCGGGCCCTACTTCAAGCAAGAGGGTATAACTAGGCGAGCTTCACGGAAAGATAATAATATCTAAGTACCAATAATAATCATGACTTAATAATAATATTATCTTTAAGCGAAGCCTTAACCAAGCGGCTTCTGTCGCTTTTTATGTCACCCTAGCATGGGATTGGGGTCGGTATTCTAAAGTGTAATTCTAAATTCTAAAGTGTAAAATCACATGTTATTCACAGATGACGCCCAAAATGTTTGTTTGGATTGCAAGTAATAAGCTATTGGTATTATTTGGAATTACAACTTTTTGTTTATTTGTTTCAACTATTGCACTCTCTGTTCAAAAGCGAAATCTTGAGACACAGATACGAAGACAATCGTTGATTTTGAATAATATGAGCGCGATTCACTCAGACAACGGGAAATTTTTGAGTAACAATATGGTATGTTTCGTTATTTTTTATATTTAAATATTATTACACTTCCGACCTCTTATTGACCGACCTATATTATAAACACGCCGAACAGATCCGAACAAACCTGCAATAGGACGCATGCACACAGTAAAGGATAATTTTATTATGTTATCTTCCTACCTTCCTTGCAATAAATTATAGCGTTATCATCATCATCACACGAACAGTCCATGATTGTACTAATGACAAGTAGTTGCGGCCGTTTTTAACCGAATTCAATTCAAATTTTTTTTTTTGTTTTTTTTTTAATGTATGTTACCTTAGAACTTTCGACTGGGTAAACCGATTTTGATGATTATTTTTTTAATCGACATCTGATGCTTGTCTTGTGATCCCACTTCAATTTGAACGAGATCTGACTAATATTTTTTGAGTTATCCCTAATTTTGAAATCAGTTATTTTTTGCAAAGGAGTATTAGTTATACGGTTTTATTTACCCTGTATGTGTGAGTCAAGAGTCAAATTGTGCAACCCTAAATAAGTAGCCCGAAGCGTTTGAAATTTTTATAAATTGCTTTACTTGTGATAATAACTAGTCCAGCCATAAGTTCTGTTACAAATGAAAATGCTTTTTTTTTAAATGAAGTAATGTAATATTAATAAAATTTATACCTACATATTTATTAAAGTCTCAGCAAAAAATAAAATCCGTAATCTGTAAAACTTGTAACAAATAACACTATATTATGTTAACAGTTAATGGGTAACTTGATTATGGATACACTATCGATATTGAGAATGACCGTTCGACCATAATGGAAAAATTCGGATCGGCAGCTTTCACACGCTTGGAAAAAAACTTGAAGAACTCTCTCCAAGCTCTCTCATTCCTAACATTGTTTTCCAGCGGACCTATTATGAACTTTTATAAAACAATTCATGTTCCAGACAATTCATTTATCGGGCTTTGAACGACGATTGATTGGCTAAAAAGTGTCACGTGACCGCTTTGGTATACGAATTTTACACTGGAACATGGCTGGAGTAATCTGGACTAATCATAACAATATTAATTTTTATGTTGTGATGTAAATTTTTAAGATTGTAGGATCTTAAAAAAACAAGTAGCGAAGAATTAACTCACATATCTTACATCTTTTAAACCAGTAGCTTACTGGTCCAGCTTCTCTATTTTACGTAAAGGACCTCCTCCTTTTTTACGTGTGTTAAAAAAGTAGGTAGGTAAGTAGGTACCTCTATAATTCCACCTACTCGCGTTATAAGAGATGTGCAAGAGCGCAAGCCGCAAGTAATGAGCTGAAGAGGTAATGTAAAAGAAGCTTTTAATTACATAATTATCATTAACATTTACTTTACAGACCACCAACTACCGCCTTCCGAGAAATGTAAAGCCCATGCATTACAAGCTACAGTTGGAACCCAACATATCGAACAAGACTTTCACGGGCTCTGTAACCATATTAATTAAAATCCTTGAACCAACGACCAATATCAAATTACATGAAAATAATTTAATAATCCACTCAACCAATTTGAAAAATAGCAAAAATGAATCCATCAGTTTATTGTCGCCAATACTAAATTCAGATAAAAGAGATTTCCTTGAAGTGATATTGCTAAATGAAGTTCCTGCTATGGATTATAAACTCTCTATAACATTTTCTGGAAGACTCGACAAAGGATTAATTGGGTTTTATTCAAGTACTTTGCGTAATGGCGAGTAAGTATACTTATATCTATTTAAAAAGAAATTTCTCACTTAATATTAAATTGAGTGGCTTGTAGAGTTAGGGCATGTGGAGTAAGAAGCTTGATTTGATATCTTTTTGACAGTGTGAGTCATAATACTACGGTCTCGTCTTGGCATCATTTTACATGAAAATGTTTTTGGTGGGATTTCATTTCTTTTTGTAGATAAGTTGCTTATTACAAAATTGTTATGCTTATGGCTGTATGTGTGGAAAACCAATACAAAATTCCATTCCCTAATTTCAAGGGTAAGGGAGGGGGGTGATTTACAAAATATCCTAAAATATACCTACCCATATCTTATCTATACTACTTAATAATAAAGAGGAAAGATTTGATTGTTTGCATTGAATAGGCTCCGAAACTACTGAATCGATTTGAAAAATTCTTACACTGTTGGAAAGCTACACTATCCCCGAGTATATAGGCTATATTATATTTTCAAAAAATTAGGGATCCTTAATAAAACTCCAATAATGTAACCCAAGGTGTAAAAATAAAGAAAACCGAAGCAAATCGAGGGCGGTTACTCGTTAATTATAAAAAGGAGTCGCTGTGTCAATTTTCAGACCTCTAGCATCAAAATTGGCGAAGGTCTCATTACATGAAATGAAATGAAATGAAATGAAATGAAATGAAATGAAATGAAATGAAATAATCTTTATTCATGTAGGTATCACTGATACTCTTATGCACGTCATTTTTTTAATCTACCAGCTTTTCGGAAAGGTGCTTTGTCATGGAGGAGAAGAAAAGCCGTAAAGAAACTCCTCAGCACATCTTTTAAAAATAAAACTTATATCTATTACAAAAATAGGTATTCTTTAACCTGTGCAGAACTGGTTGCCTAGCTAGTCATTTCCAAGCATCCTTGTCATTTAAATATTCATTTATGCTATAGTAGCCC
Organism: Thymelicus lineola; assembly: GCA_963932265.1. Taxonomy (NCBI): domain Eukaryota; kingdom Metazoa; phylum Arthropoda; class Insecta; order Lepidoptera; family Hesperiidae; genus Thymelicus; species Thymelicus lineola. The sequence continues at coordinate 15,860 of CAWVQL010000185.1, read as the reverse complement.
TTGCCTAAGAGCTGAGCCTTTACACGTTTCTTAAAAGATTGCACCGGTAAGTCATGTATTTGTTTTGGGACTTTATTATAAAATTTTATACCTAGTCCCATAAAAGAACGTTGCACTTTGGAAAGACGGTACGAAGAGGTAGCCAATTGATGCATCCTTCTTGTTTGACGATTTGAAAAATCACAATTTTGTTTATATGCAGTTATGTTATTCCGTATAAACACTAAATTATTATAAATATATTGGGAAGCTACTGTAAGTATACCTATTTGTTTAAATTTGACACGCAAGGACTCCCTTGATTTTAGTTTATAAATAGCTCTAATGGCTCTTTTCTGTAATACAAAAATTTGTTCTATACCGGCTGCTTTGCCCCACAGTAAAATGCCATAAGACATTACAAACATTTATGCCATAGTTTAAGGGGTTAAGGGATGAAAGTTCAAATTTTTGGATTTTTTTGTTTGTGTTACTAATACTAGGTTACATACAATGATATTATATACAAGATATGCCAAGATGGCGCTGAAAATATGTCAGTCGAATTTAGACAAGTGTAGCGATTCTAATTTAGACAGTTGGTAGCTGCCTCTGAGTGAGGCCGTCTAGCTGTCTTTTTCACTTTTATGGTTTTAGTAGTGCCATCCCTTTTACATAATTTACCAATGTAATAGTGATTGATGTAGTGAAACAAAAGATAAACGTGTGTGTGTTGTAGCTCGGTTGGAACAGATTTTTTGGTTGATTTGTAAGGGCATAACGTGTCTATAGTTTAATATCATTGGTAACATACCAAAAATTTTTCTAGGAATCCAGGAAGTAGATACGAATGAATTTTGATGATCATATCTGTATGGGACGAAATCGGGGTTTTTCAGATAGATATCGATGAAATCTAAAGTATTAGGAAATTTTATATGTTTAATAAGTCTACTAACTGACATCATTTCCCGTGAATTTTGTTTATCTATTACTAATAATATATAGAGGAAAGATATTTTGATTATTTGTTTGCATTGAATTGGCTCCGAAACTACCGAACCGATTTGAAAAATTCTTTCACTGTTGGGAATCTACACTATCCCCGGGTGACATAGGCTATATTTTTTTTTCTATTTTTCCCGAAGCGAAGCGAGCCCTCGCTTCGATTTCCTACTCTGATATAAACTAAAACTATGTTAATAGGGTTTGAAAAAACGACAAAGTGCTTCGAGAAAAGGTAGTGCCCTCGTCTAGGCGGGGGCATGACCGTGCCCCCAAATAAACATAGGAAACGTATTTTGTAAAAAATTTGCTCTTTCCATATGGTTGCCGTATGTCATTGCTTTCCAGAATTTGACCCTTATTAGCAACACTAACGAATGGTGTATAATTTTTTTAAATCAACGAGTTTGATATTGATTTTTCAAAAATTTATTAATGCAGACTTAGTACTTTTCATCAAAGATGACGGCTGATAGGGAAGTGTGGAAGAGGAAAACATATTGCGCCGACCCCAAATAAAATTGGGAAATGGGCAGGATGATGATGATGAGTACTTTTCATCAAAATCGGCTCCGAGACTCCTTTGACTACTTTTCTCTATTCGTCAGTTTCGATTTTTGGCCATCCATGCCCACTTAAAAAATTCATCCTTTCATGGACACCATAAAAAATATTCATCCAATGTCACGTGATGCTTCTTCAGGTACCTCTTCGAAGCTTGGGATCCAGTTGTAGTATAAAGTGCATGGCATAAGACATTGACAATTGACAGCTGATAGATCAGTGTTGCCAACTTAGTGGAATTTTCACTAGATCTGGGGATTTCGACACCCCTTTTAGTGGGGATATAATGGTTTTAGTGTCTAATAGATAATATTTTTTCAGTTAGTGGTGCGGCACGACATTCAACCACTAAAATGATTTAACAAAATTAATCTCGAAAGAATGTTTGATAATTTTCCATTTCTGGGACGTCTCCGGTTATAGTACTCGGACATAGTTAGACTAGTTATGAATATTTTGATTATGAACCTTATAAGTATAAAAACTGAGTCGAGTTTGATTTGATTCAGAACATGTGTTTATTACATAAGCGCCAACAACCAAACAAATACCTAAAACCGATTGTGAATTGCAATAGCATGGTTCGAGTCAAAAGTTTTAATTCTCTAAAACTAAAGCTAAGTAAATTTAATATCAGTAATATCAGTCGTCTAATATGCCGAAATCACATTACACTCAAAAGTTCCGTTCTGTTGGTTAAGTGACCCAGAATTAAAAGACTGACTCCAAGGTGGTGAAAAGCAATTCTGGTCCAGTGGCTAAGTGTAAATTATGTACTCTTAAAGAACCATTACGCTGAATTATGGTGGGTTGTTCGTACATTTGAACCGCAGCTAACTTTAACTTTAGCTATTATCGACCGAATATCAAAACGCGTGAGCCCAATAGGGATAGGGAAGGGAGTCATAAATGTAATAGCAGCCCCTATTGGCTCGCACATTTTGACATTCGGTCGTCAATAGCTAAAGTTAAAAGTTAGCGACGGTTAAATGTATGAACAACCTAGCCTTAAAGAACTATTACGCTGACTTAAACATTATCTTTCTAATTAATCACTTTCCCTTCTTCCTTCACTCTCTCTTTACTTTATTATCCCCTAAATCCATATTTGTGTTATTATTTTAAATGTTACTCTAAGTTTCTAAATATTATTTATTTATTTATTATTTATTTATTTAATCTTTATTGAACCCCAAAGAGTGGTACAATAGGCGGACTTAATGCTAAATAGCATTCTCTACCAGTCAACCTTCAGGATGTACAGAGAACAGTTAAAGGCGGTACAATATTGTTAGAAAATATGTTTGAAATCTGAAAAGTACCAAATAGGTACATATATACATAAAAACATATATACATACATATATATATATACATATAAAACATCTATATATAAACAGATACTCACAAGGAAGCAAATAGGATAAAATAGGTAAATATTATGATAAAATATGTTGTAAAACCAGAAAAATATTAAGATGAATGTAGGGTGAGGCATAATAAGGTAAATTAAAAAAAAATACTAAGCTAGTTACATTGTAGAAGATTTAAGAAGTGAGCATACACTCTTTTTTTAAAGGAGAATTTGGAGTACATTTTCCTGATGTCTTTGGGAAGAGAGTTCCAAAGTCGTATAGCTTGTAGCGTGAAAGAATTGGAAATGAAGCATGTGCGGTGACATGGAAAGGCAAGAGTTAGAGAGTCAGAAGAACAAAGTAGTAGATCATGGGCGTCGCCAAGATGCTCAAATTTGCATTTAAGATATCCAGGAGCCACAGGATTAGAAAGGACAGGACATTATTCGTGCACCTTACCTTATTTAATCTTTCTCTAATCAGCACTCCACATCTTAAGGTTGTCTGGAAGCGCTGGATCGCTGTGTAATAATAAGACCGCCTTTTTATTTTACATTTTTGTCTACTTCTAGATTGTTATTGTACCTATTATTGGTGTATTATTGGTGTACAATAAAGAGTAAAAGGAAATAAATAAATAAACATTACCCTGACTTAAAGAACCATGGATTATTAAAAAGCACTTGCAAAATGCAAAACCTAGGTAACTATTAATCAAAATTTAAATCCATACTTGCCATCTATACATGCTTTAGATATTTAATTTTATGTTCTTTATTTGGCAAATATACAGCCTACAATAATTCAAAGTTAACTTAAACATTACCAAATAGTAAATAGGTACCAATTGTAGTACAAAAAAATGAAACTAAGGAAATTTATTTTCCAATTGTAGATGAAGGTGGTTCTTCGGAAGACGATCATCTTTAACCAATTATTTAAATTCAACTCAAATTCAATAAAATACTAAGTAATTTATTCATGAAGATAATAATAATATCACTGATACACTCATGTACGTAATTTTTTAAATTTTTGGTGGTCCTAAGGGCCGCATTTATGTAGTGCCATTTAATGGGACTGTAAAAATTAAGTTGACAACACTGTGATAGATATACAAAATGTACTCTCAGTGGGGATGGACATTGATAAAAACATCAATGTTATATCGATGTTTAAAAAATACATCGATATTTTCCATACATCGATTGTTTTTATTGGAACGAAGTTCCTTATCGCGCGTTGTGAAAGGGGGCTAGACTGAAAATTCCGACACTTTTTGATTTTACGAATGACGACACTTTTTTTGAAGTGATTCAGTAAGTTTTACAGAGATGGCGCTGTACTGTACAACTTTCTGAATCACGCTAGCGTATCTATATCTATATAAGGTAAATGAAACTAAGTATCCAGAGCGAATCCAAAAAAAAATATAGTTTCCTTGAACTTACGTATGTTACAAGTATAAGTTGATAGCATGATTCAGAATTAATTTACTTACGCCATCTATCCGCAACTAACCAAACTAAATATCTTAAGTCTGAACAGGGGCTGTACAACAATACAATACTTAAATCGAAAGGAAATTCGTTCCATCCCGGTGTCCCTTGACACCTCTCATGTTTTGTTTTTTACTAGCGTTGGGAGTTGGGACTAAATAAAAAAAAGGTCATCGGCAGTGAATTTGATGTCCAAAAACTAAGGAAACGCTTTTCAACATTAGCCTAATGGCCTAATGGTGGATTTTGTGATTGCTTGGTTTGATAATCCTACTAGGTTTGCCTTTTCAATGCATTGAATAAAAACATCGATGCTTACTCAATGTTGACGTATTAAAAAAACATCGGTATGAATCGATGTTTCCATACTTTACATCGAGTGTTTTTAATATATCGATGTTATATCGTGCATCCCTACTCTGTGATCTGTCATTTGTCAATCTGTCATCATTGGACATTGATGTCATTGATTTTTTTGAATATTTCAGCAACAAAGCAAGGAAAATGCAATCTCACAAGTGATTTTATGAAAAGTTAAAAAAAGTCGTGAAGTGTAAACAGTAAACATCTTTTAGTCTTTGTAAATAATCATATTGTCCGTGGAGAACACAAGTGTTAAGATGGAATAATCTTGCCGGCCTTGTTTAATGTCCTGCAGTCGGATTCTTAACGTTGTCAGATCTAGTAATACTACAGTTGCTAGTTTTTGCCGGTATTCATCTCAAGATTTTACTATGATGGCTACCGGTAATAAGAAGCAGTGGGGCAGATTGTCTCCGCTAATTCGCCCCAAGCACTACAAGTTGATGTTAAATCCTAACATGGAAACGGGACATTTTAAAGGGCTAGTAAAAATCACTATAGTCGTAAATAAGCAGCACACGCATACATTGAGTGTTCATACGAAGTTTTTGGATATTCGTGATGTTAAAGTTTTTAAGGAAAACAAGAAAGTTCATATCATTCGTTATTCCGAAGTAAAGCCACTGGAACAGCTGTTGATAGAATTTGAAAGTCCCCTGCACCTTGGTAGCTATCAGGTGTGCATTGAGTATGATGGAGACATGACCAGAAATATAGTAGGATTGTATTTGTCTCGGCTTAAAAATGGAGGGTATATATTTTTTCTAATAACTTAAATAGTTATGAAGTCGGTTCTTATACATTTAATAAATGAAAGGATAAATCCTCAGCTTTTATTCATTATTTTTATTTGCTCTGTTAATCAGATGTGATTGACCATGCCAATAATTACTGTTTATTTTATTAAGATTGTGTTTTTTCAAAGTTAAATGGTTTCAAAAACCAAAGATGTTGATCCCAAATGGAGTTTTGTTTGTTATTGTTTAGTTTTTATATTATAATTTTATTACTTTTCAGTACCATGGTAGCCAGCAAGTTTCAGCCAACATATGCCCGACAAGCCTTCCCCTGTTTTGATGAACCGGACTTTAAAGCCACTTATGATATATCATTGGTGAAACCATCATCTTATGTGGCTCTCTCCAACATGAATGTAAGATAAATTGTATCTTAAAGGTAAAATTTATTACTGAGCGGTTCTCTGAATCATAAACTTAATAGCCTAGCCTTACAGTACAATAATACATCAAATTGCACAAAGTGGATTTGACCAAACTTGTATGAGTATAATGTTTTGAATAAAATATCATTATTCTTAATTTTCATATAAAAATAGTAACAAAATGGACATCATTATCATCAACAGAATTATGGGCACAAAACATTTGTAGTTGAATTTATAAACATAATTATTTTATTTTTACAATGCCTGTGAAAGTAAAAAAAATTTCTAAATATGATGATGATGAATGATAGAAGATAGATTAATGTAAAGTCAATCAAAACAAAACTAAACAAAAAAAGTAAAACTAAAAATTCAGTGTATTTGCTACATTCTGCTTAATTTTTCATATTCCTATTATGTTTGAACACAATATAAGTAGATGTAACAAATTATTTTTAGGAAATATCAAAAACCATAGATAGCAAAACCAAAATGGAAACAGTGAACTTTGCTACCAGTGTGCCAATGTCTACCTACTTGGTATGCTTTGTTATTTGTAAATTTGACTACAAAGAGACTGAAATATCTGCAAGGGGCGTCGGAAGGAACTTCAGATTGAGGTCATTTGCCCAAAACGACCAGATGCATAAGATAGATTTTGCTCAAAACATTGGGAAAAGGGTTACTGAGTTTTATATACAGTATTATGAAGTGCCTTTTCCGTTACCAAAGCTAGGTAAGTTAAATCTTGGATTTATTTATTGGATTACTATGATTCTTGAACAGCAGGAAGTGTGGCCAATTTTAAAATGTTACTATTTTATATAATCATGGAAATATTTCTTGTTTTTTGTGAAAATTAACTAAATATTTGTCACTGAAAAGGAAATTATTTAATTTCTAGCTAAGAAAAGACATTCATTATCATTCTAAGATATTTATTCTTATTTTATTCTTTGCTTACATAATAACATACACGTAAACAGTACATAATATTATTTTTCAGATATGATAGCAATCCCAGATTATGTGTCAGGGGCTACAGAGCATTGGGGTCTAATCACATACAGAGAAACATCATTCCTTGTGGACAATGAAACTGCTTCGTCCAAAAATAAGATCAGTGTTGCTAATACCATAGCCCATGAACTGGCCCATATGTGGTTTGGTAATTTAGGTAAGTTTAACTAGTATAATGTACACTATATGGTTAGGGTAGGTAGTATAAACTGTAGGGCATTAGGTAAGTGTGGGTAATACTACTGCAAATTATATTGTAGGTGTAAATGACACAAACTAGGTACATAGATAACACTTGTTTGAAGTAAGGCTGCGGGCACGAGATCTGCGACGAGCGGCGCGATGGCGGTTGCGGCGCGGCGCGGCGCGGGGCGATTAGCAGCGGTGTCTTGCGGGGCACGAGAAAACGGTCGCTCAATCGCGCTAAAGTAGTGTTGTGAAGAATGATAGTATTATAATCTGTTTATTTATACTTTTATTGTTGAAGCGATGGCGTAAAGTGACTTTCGGATAAAAGTGACGCTTGGTTTTCATACAGATGAAGATACATGTTTCATCTATTCGGTTGTGAAAAATATGAGTTTACGTTGAAGAGAATTATTGGAGCCTAGTATCCTGATGAGAGCTGAATTATTATTTCCCAGAAATGGTGTTCATCCAATAAATAAAGGAAGAAGTAATTTAGGAGAATTTTCTACTCGTTATAACTAAGTTTTCATTCAAAAAATATTAAAACTATACGAGAATGAGTACATTTTGATTATATTTTGGAGAATATTTAGAGAATATTTATATGGTGCAAGTTTTCACTGTCCCATATAGCAACTTTTGATGAAATACACGAAATAAGTTCTTCATTATAAATTTCCATTATTTTAAAATAATAATTCAATACAATTCTATGTACTATCAATCTAGTTTGTTCCCATCTCTTCCGCGCCGCCGCGCATCGCCCCGCACCGCCCGTGCATCGCGCATCGCGCCGCTCGAAATCGCGGGTCTCGTGCCCGGTCCCATAGTACGCCATACTGTTGATTCCATCGCTTCAAATCGCGCCGCGCCGCAACCGCCATCGCGCCGCTCGCCGCAAATCCCGTGCCCGCAGCCTAAAACTTCTTTAGGCGCGACTTGAGAGTAAATCAGATTATTTTTTGTTGACGCAGTTTCCGCTATTTATCTATCTATCATGTGTGATACACATACTATTTCAGATTAAGTTTAATCCTTTTGGTAATACGTGTCACCAACATTAAAGATGTTTTACTTCAATCGCGCGTAAAAATTACACGCACACACTTTTTTATTCATACACAAGTAAATCAGCATCAAGTCACATATTCAAGTAAGTTTAGTTAAATATAAGTTTAATTAACTTATAATTCTTGCACACCACATTAAAAATAATTAATTTATGTTTCAGTGACAATGAAGTGGTGGGATGAAGTATGGTTAAATGAAGGCTTTGCGTCTTACATGCAAGTGAAATCATTGAATGCTATTGAACCAACTTGGTCTATGGTAAGTTTATGGAGTGTATTTTTGAATACCTACATCATTTCTAGGTATCTAATATACATTTCGCACCCTCAGTGGAAAAAAAGCATAAGTCGTGTTTCGTCGATTTTTAGTTTTTAGATTGGAAAGAGGGACAAGCTGCATCAATTATTTTCAAATTTTTATCATTAATCTTGACGGTTTTGTGCAAGAGATCGTAATGTAAATTCCTTTGACAGCTTACTGATATTTTAACAGTTTTTTTTGCTCTCCTGTAAAATCGCTATTTTCATCTTATGCCTTTTTTCCACTGAAGGTGCGATTTGTCATAATGAGTTAGATGAAAGAGATATAAATCATAAAGTAGATTACTAGTGCAAACTAGAAAGGATGTGTATGTATTTGTTTAATTCTTTCTGTATATTAAATTACTGAATATGAGGTATTTTGTTAATTTTAGTTGGACCAGTTCCTAATTAAAACAATGCATCCAGTGCTAGTAACGGACGCCAAGTTGTCCAGTCATCCAATCTTGCAGAATGTGGAAACTCCCGATCAAATAACGGCTATATTTGACTCTATTTCATACAACAAGGTAAATAATATATTGTGTCTAATGTGTTGATACCTTTGTGCCCTCAGGCCATAGCCATAGCATTCGCCTCTAACTTAACAATCCGAGATTCGAGTTTTAGCATAGTCTTACACTGGACAAGCATTCACATTTAACAAAATAATCCTTTTAAGAGTGTTACTATACAAGATAATGACTGCTGACGAAGCATCTTAAATAATACAGCCTATCGATTTTATTTGTCTGTAATGTTTATATTTGTTTAAGCTAGCAAGATGACAGTCAAAACATTTTTTTTTTATTTGAGGTAAATCTGAATTTGCATGTTTCGGATATTTTTGCTATTGTTATAAATTCGTAAATTTTATTTAAGTATTATGAATTTCTCTTTCTACTGTCAATAAAAACACTCCAGAACTATTATAATGAAATATAATATAAACGTATTTTGTATTAAGGCTCATAGCTGCGAAACAAATAAACTAAAATCCTTTAAGAATTATATTTACTACTTTTCTTATTTTTCACAGGGTGCTTCAATATTAAGAATGTTAGAAGGCATGCTCGGAGAAGAATATTTCCGCCGATCCATTTCAGATTACTTGAAGAAGTATGAGTATGGCAATACCGTGACAAGAGATCTCTTGTTGTTCTGTATGGACCCGTATTTCAAGATGGACAACCCGATATATATAAATATATCGTAAGTAATCGCTATTTAAAACATACCTATAAATATTAGTATAAGAGAACTCATAGCTTATCACTGCTTGGTTCAACTGCGCCTTATTACAGTCGAACCTGGATAAGCGAGAATCCAAGGGACCCGTATATTATTCTCGCTCATAGAGGTTTCTCACTGAAGCAGTTTGTCACTTACGAAGGTTTGGGAGTAGTTACTCTCATTTATAGATGTTAACAAAAGTCGAGAAATATGGTACTTGAGCGTTAAAAAATTATAAGTACACATTTTGTTTTTAAATTTTATTCATTTGAAGAAATCAGTTATTTTTTTCTGAGTCCTTACAATTATGAATCTGTTTTTCAATTTCATAAAGTTTATCAAAAATTGAGGGATCAATTTCACAATACTCAAAAAAACTATGGAGTGTTTCTATTGCGCTTAAGGTGTCTTTTCTTGGAATAGGCTGTTTTTCGAAACGTTGAACCAAACCATGAAGATAATCAGATAGGGACAAGCGCACATGTGCAGCCGCTTTGTAATTCCATCGAAAACAATGACGCTTTGGCTTTCTTTGTTTACAAAAAAGGATATGGTTTGGCTTTAAGTACCAAGGAGTTGCGAGTTTTGAGATGTCTATTGAAATATTATTGTAAATAGTCTCGCTTACAGAGGTCTTCAGTAAAAAACTGTCACTTACAGAGGTCTAGGTGTGAAAAATGACACTCTCAAAAAGAGGTTCCTACACTGTCACTCATAGAGGTATTCGGGATAAAAATGACGGGACCTGGCCATAATTGTCGCTTATGGAGTTTTCTCACTTATCCAGTTTTCGCTTATCCAGGTTCGACTGTACTTAAATCGACTGAAGACTCCGAGATCAACACGTCATGTTTAAAGCACCTTTGCTCTTTAGGTTCTTCAGCTTTCTTACCGTTTATTATCCTATATTTCCTTTATATCCTACTAATAGATACCCGGCGTACTCCACTACGCAAATTTTTGTATAGGAATGGTTACAAAGTCTATAGAGGACATCCGTACAAAAATTATTTGTTTTATATTGGTATAACACAAGTAAATTTATTTGTGTTTATATAGGTATAAACCACAAATAAATTTCCTTCACAAAACTAGTTTTTTGGTCTGGGCAAATAGTGAGTGCGACGGGACGGGATGCGATCAATTTGTAACATAATAAATAAAGATGCTACATTGTGCACATTTACGTACATTTCAGCTAACCGCATCCCGTCCCCGGCCTAATCCAGTTTTATATTTTAGTTCAATGTTTTACAATGCATGTGAATGGTATTCCAGGTACATAATAGAAACGTGGACAAGACAAATGGGCTATCCCGTAGTGACGGTCACCAAAGAGAATGACAACACATACGTATTGACGCAGACTCGATTCCTGCTAGACCCGGACTCTGTGTACGAAAATGACTCTGAATTTAAGTACGTATACAAATATATTGTAAAACCTTTAATATTATGTATCGGCTTACATAAGCTCCGGGAAAAATAATGTAATTATTTCAAGTAGGAATGACCCCTTTCCTACTCTACGCTACCGAGGGACATCTCACAACGATTTTTAGTTGTAATACTACTGTAGTACTGTATTGTGAGGATATAAATCAGCTGAAGAAATAGAATGTATAATTTAAATATTGTCACAGATCCGCCATTGATTTCAGCGTTGGTCTCCCGAACGGGGCAACCTGAGTTGGAATCCGCGCGCCTGATATAATTACGCTCTAATTTTAATACATAAAATAAACATATGTATTAGAAATGAATCATTGTTTTGGGTTATTTAAATATCGTCCGGCACACTTAAGACGGATCAACTAAGTTCTCACTCATGGTGTGAAGCCTGTTTGTCCTTTAAATGATTATAATGAATAACGATGTCCTTGTTGTAGCTACCGCTGGTTTATACCCATAACGTACAAGACAAACAGAACCGTGAACAGGAAGATTTTGTGGTTCCCAGACGTGTATGATAATGGTATGAAACATGTATTACTTATTAATTGACGACCCAGATTGATCCCAGATGGTCCCAAATTGTATTCCTGTGTGGGGAGGAGATTTAATCAGTTCTTTCTTCCTTCTTTTTTTCACGTATTGGTGATGCTTAAAGTGTTATGTACCAAAATTATGTGATAATGATCGTTTTCGTGTTTTCAGTGTTTGTGATAATTGAATATAGACAATTAGATAATACAAATAACATTGTATTATCTAAGCGACTTTGAATAAAAATGTTTCTATTTCAGTTAAAATAACCTTGGATCGAGGAGAACAACTTATAAAAATAAATAACAATCAAGTTGGATTCTACAGAATCAACTATCCCGATGAGATGTGGGAGAATTTAAAGAAACTACTAAAAGAAAAGTCAGAAAAGGTAAATTTCATTCTTAATCATACCATTCATACCTCTAGAATTTTCAATTGATATCACTGTCTCTGTAGAAAGTAAAATCATGTGTTTATAAGACAGATTGTCATGTTATGTACGCATGTGACTCTAATTTCTTTGAAAGAAAGAAAGAACTGGCTACCAAGCCTTCAGCGGGAACATAATGAGTCATTTGGCGCCCGACTCGAGCAATGTGGTAGACAGCCTTTATAGAAAGATAATATTAGCAGTATTAAACGTTGAAACTGTGTCTTCATACAAACTTCAAACCCCTAATTTAACGTAACATGATGAATATCAAGTTTTCTCACGTGCATATAGATACTGAAATTTGTTCTACAATTTCAGCTAACAATATCAGACAGGGCACATTTATTGAATGATGTGTTCGCGTTGGCTGAAGCGCGTATGACGTCATATGCCGTGGCCTTGAGCCTCACGTCCTATCTGGAGGTGGAGAGAGACTTCGTGCCTTGGGATGCCGCTGCCACTATCTTCCACGCCTTGTCTGATAAGCTGCTCAATTCCACTGCCATGATGATTTGAAGGTTAGTCCTGTGGTGGCCAAGAAAGCCAAGGGTTCGCCTTCCGGTCCCCTGTCTACCCATTTGATTTTGACTTTATGTTAAGTTTTATAAATTGTTATGGTAGATAAATGTTTTTTTTTGCAATTTATAAGTTAACGCTTGACTGCAATCCCACCGTCGCTTGCTTATGATATTTATATTTGTGTGACTTAAGCTTAGCTAATCAATGACCAATTTTATTTACAGGCATATGTCCAGCGTCTAATAAAACCGTTGTATTTGGAGCAAACGTGGGAGAAATCAAGCCTAACTGTCATTGAGGGGTAATACATGATAGTTAGAATCTATCCTACCTATCCTATATACTATATCCTACCTATCTTTCATGATAATCAACAAAAATATCGATGAAAATATTCAAACAAACAACTGATTTAGTGATTTATTAACACTTTGTTTTAAATATTTGTAGCTTGTTAAGAACAAGAATTTTGTCTATGGCCGTATCTTTCGAGCTTCCGGAAGCGAAAGAAAAAGTTAGGAGTCTATTTCTGCAATGGCTTAATGCTAAAAATACACCTGAAGAGTTCAATATTGAGACTGATTTACGAGACTTTGTTTATTATAATGGTAAGTTTTGTTTTATGAACATTTACTTTCAACAGTAACTGACATACTTGCAACAACAATACAATAATTTGTGGGCAATATAGAGACAGTTTCCTCTCTCCATAGAAACATGGGTTCAATCCCACCGCTGCCACCATTTTATACTTCTACATTTTCTGTAGTTTGTATAAAATTGGGAAAAGTTAAAAGTGTCTATAAACACAATCATTAATTACAATTTTATATTATTATTATTCTTGTACTATTGCGTAACATAAATGTATTCAATGCACTAAAAATGATTGTATGGGCGTGTTGTAGCGTAAATTAAATATGTGAATGACATCTTATAGGAATGAAAGAGGCGAATGAAGCAGAGTGGGAAAAGCTATGGGAAATTTATTTAGCCGAAGAAGACGTACAGGAACAATCCAAGCTAAGGATTGCACTTTCGGCGCCGCGAAATATGGAACTTCTACAAAGGTAATTGCAGTTTAATATTATTATGGTACCTCTTGCTGAACAATGGGTAAGGCTTGGTGTACAATCCCTGCTATTGAAGGTGGTGGGTGATTACCACCCTCCCAAAAAACGGCAATGAATGAATTATTTTCGTGTAATCATGCAGTGTCATCGTCATCAGTCTATTAATATCCTATTGTTGGGTAAAAGCCTCCTCTCACAAATTAAGGTGAAAAGGATTCGTTCGGGCCATACTCCATCACGCTGGTTTAATGTGGGTTGGTGAAGTGCATTTTTGGAGGGCCATTAAATAATGCAAATCGCCCGCTTTCATATAAAGTCGGCTCGTTCGTTGACTTGTAAATACTTATTATGAGGAAATTAAAAACAATTTCATTCAATAATTCCTTCAATATCATACTGTCTTTTCACATGTTCTCAGATATCTACAACTAGCATGGGACGAGAAAAACATTCGTAGTCAAGACTACTTAACCGTGGTACATTATATAAGCGCGAACCCGGCCGGTACCGAGCTGGTGTGGGCGGACGTGCGAGCGAGATGGACGCAGCTCGTCGACCGGTTCACACTCAACAGCCGGTATCTGGGCAACTTGGTGCCGGGTATCACTGGCTCTTTCAACACTGAAGTTAGGCTTGAAGAGGTCAGCTATTTATTTCGTTTGTATAACTTGCTTAGAAGACTACTAATCGTTAGGTAGTAAATGTTTCGGTCTTAACGTTTCTGACACTTGACCTTACCTCATATCTTCTCTCCTTCTGTCCACGCTAGTTTGCATCTCGCGTAGTAAAAGAACGAAATCTGTCCACGGAGCGGTGACAACGTCGCGTTTCAATATTGTCTATTGCCTGTGATGGTTTTCGAATGGACAGTTGCTGTTGGCTCTAGCGGCCCTTAAGTCCCGTTTATACGTATTAAGTAGTTAAGTAGATAACTAAATTTTAAATGAATAATTTTAAGTGCGCGTCCAAACGTACAACCTACTTAATTACTTAAGCATTTTACTAAATTTTAACTATAATAATATACATTTTAACTAAAAAGTGCCTGTCCAAACGTATTAAGTGATAAGCCCCGTCCCCCTATCTAACAGAAAATAGAAAAAAATCTAAATTACTTGTTGACTTGCGTTCTAAATTTTAACTACTAAATTGTCCGTTTACACGAATTAATTTACTTAAAATTTAGTTATCTACTTAACTACTTAATACGTGTAAACGGAACATTGCCGCTTCAAGCGTACAAAGAGGCGAGCTTGGAAAGGCTCAGCCGAGAAGCCTAGGCTCAATATGCAGCTTGCATACAGTCATCAAATGGATCGTTGTCCACGCTTTAGTTTCCTTTATGAAATTGCTGTTACGTTTCTGTTGTAAGTCGTTTACAGATATTTTGACGTGATAACGTCTATTAAAACGATGAACGCCGGGTGCACGCACGAAAAAGCATGACTCATTTATCGCGTTCCTTGAGCGAGCGAACAATGGAGAAAGCGCCATCTATGAACAAAACTATATACATAATTAAGTCAGAAAGGAACTTGCTGAAAAAATACTTTAGTTCAGGAGTTCTAGATGGCGATATAGTATAAAGATAAAAGTTTCTTATCTATAAAAGTATGCAATCATTTCATCAATGTTTTGTCATGACGTTGTCACGTTAAACTACCGTCCGTAAACCGACTTTACAGACAACAATATTTTTATCACTAACCAATTATTTATTATTTGTCTAGATGGAAGCTTGGTTCACCCAGTACCCGGAGGCAGGCGCAGGGGCCTCGGCTCGGAAACGAGCGCTGGAAACAGTCAGAACCAACATAAAATGGACCGTTGTCAACCAACCCAACGTAGCGCTATGGCTGAAGGAGCAGATCAAAGAATAATTTGTTTATGAATATATTTATTGTGAAAATTTCAATAGTCATAATAATGTCGTAAAACAATAAACCCGTGCAAGCCGTGATAAAGTACGTTGACAGGTCTAAAAAGCGTGTTCTATATGGGCAGTCATTTTTATTTCTATTTTATTTGTAAATTACATTTTATTGTGAATTTTACTTTTTTATATGAAATTTTATTAATTTAATGGGATTTTTTATAAGATATT
>CAWVQL010000184.1:0-35432 GCA_963932265.1 Thymelicus lineola | reverse complement strand
AACTGACCTGTAATGTTAGTATGTTTATGGATAAATAAATAAATAAATAATATGGTTGTCATGCACACATAGTGAAAAAGCGGCTTCACGTCATTCGTTGCATTTCTTTGCGAAAGTTATATCTGCCTTTTATTTCTTTAATCTGAGACTACAATGTACTTCATTTGAAGTCGGTTAATTTTTTGTTAAAATGTTAGATTATGTTTATATTAAATGATTTCACATTTCTTAAGATTACTTTTTGCACTTTTTTAGCCAGGCATAAAGGGAGCTCTATCACTAAATGTATTAATGCAGACTTCGCACGAAAATACTTTTTCCCCTGAATGTATTCTCAAAAGTATACAGTGTAACCTCTATATTATAACTAACCTGATGGGGATTAGAAAAAAAACATTATATAAAGTAATTTGTTATGATGAGGTTTGCTATATAGAATAGAGGTCAGGTTAGTCTGCGATTCGTTTTAACAAGGTAAAAAAATAATAATCTGCCTTTGCAAACTTTAAAACTAATAACAATGACGAACAGCAGTGTTAACATTACTTATCATCAAACAACAATGATTGTTGTACAAAAAAAATTAACATTTCTGAACCTATCTGGACACGAATTATTGTGAAATTTTATGTGATTAATTGATAGGATACGATATCTAAAGGTTATAAGTTGCCAAAAATCGTTAACTAAAGGTAAATAATACTTTCCATTTGTATTCTGCAATGATTGAAAATTCGCTATAAAAAGGTTTTTGATAAATATTTTGTTCGTAATGCAAAGGTATATTTTGTACTAAATCTTACGGGAAGTCCTAGGGGATTTAGAAAAATTCAACTAATTAAATCAAGGAAATCGTTATACTGAGTTTTGTTTTATGGCAGACTTAACACGGAAATGGTTTTCTCCTAAATGTGTCCTAATGTGACCAGTAAGATAACGTCTGGTACCAAATATTTTGTGGCAGACTACACACGAAAACGGTTTTTCCCCTGAATGTGTCCTCATATGGCGTGTAAGATAAGCTCTGTTACTAAATGTTTTGTGGCAAACTTTACACGAAAACGGTTTTTCTCCTGATGTATACTCATATGGCGTGAAAGATTAGCTTTGATACTAAATGTTTTATGGCAGACTTCACACAAAAACGGTTTTTCCCCTGAATGTGTCCTCATATGGGGTGTAAGATAAGCTCTGTTACTAAATGTTTTGTGGCAAACTTTACACGAAAACGGTTTTTCCCCTGAATGTATACTCATATGGTATGTAAGTAAAAATTTGGTACTAAATGTTTTGTAGCAGACTTCACACGAAAACGGTTTTTCCCCTGAATGTGTCCTCATATGGCGTGTAAGATAAACTCTGTTACTAAATGTTTTGTGGCAGACTTTACACGAAAATGGTTTCTCCCTTGAATGTGTACTCATATGGCATGTAAGATTAGATCTGATACTAAATGTTTTATGGCAGACTTCACACGAAAACGGTTTTTCCCCTGAATGTGTATTCATATGACGTGAAAGATTAGCTCTGATAATAAATGCTTTATTGCAGATTTCACACGAAAATGGCTTTTCCCCCAAATGTAACCTAATGTGATATATAAGGGAATTTTTGAAACTAAATGTTTTGTGGCAGACTTCACACGAAAACGGTTTTTCCCCTGAATGTGTCCTCATATGGCATGTAAGATAGTGTCTGGTACTAAATGTTTTATGGCAGACTTCACATGAAAATTGTTTCTCTCCCGAATGTGCCCTAACGTGACATTTAAGGAGACCTTTACGACTAAATGATTTATGACAGACTTCACACGAAAACGGTTTTTCCCCTGTATGTGTTCTCAAATGGACTGTAAGGTGACTTTTTTGACTAAATGTTTTGTGGCAGACTTCACACGAAAACGGTTTTTCCCCTGAATGTGTCCTCATATGGCGTGAAAGATAACTTTTTCGACTAAATGTTTTGTTGCAGACTTCACACGAAAATGGTTTTCCCCCTGTATGTGTTCGCAAATGGACTATAAGTTTACTTTTCGAATTAAATTTTTTAGTACAGATATCACATGAATATGGTTTTTTAGATTGTAATTTAGTTTGGTCTTGAGGATGGTCCTTATGTACAGTGTCGTGAGCTTTTAAATGACTCAACAACTGAGGTTCACTCTTAGTTTGATAAGGACATATGTCACGGGACAGTTTATCAACTGTCAGTCCGCCGTCAGCTGCCGTCCTCCTGCCGTTCACCTGCGACGAGTCATTCGTTATCTTCGTCACGTGTTGTTCTGCTGCAGCGCTCAACTTAGCTTTTTCCTCTGCTCGGGGAATATTGTCGTCCGAAGAGTAATCTTCACCTGTTTCCAAAATAAACTACCTATAAATATTGTAGATAATCAATTTGTCACAGTGTATGCTGAAGTTAGCGTTTGGTACATGTTAAGTTTGGGGAATAATAAGTCAAGCCGCAGATTTTTTTGGCCACGGAGACCAACCTCTGATTTTATAACTAAGCCATGGTAAAATGAGAAGGCTTCTAATAAACTAATTCGCCTTATTTTTAATGCCACCTGAATATTCCAAAGAAAGCGTCAAATAATGAACAATGATTATTTTTACTTGCCCCACTGATTTATACATCACCACCTAAGGGAACATACCAAAACCACGTAACCCATTTTTTCCAACTTTTTACCCGCCTCCCCCCCCTTCGTGACCATCCGTAGTATATTAGAAGACCCCCCCCCTTCCCCCCTAGTTTTCACGTGGTAATTGATAAATACGGTTTTCAATACTTTTTTGCAAAAACAGAGTTAAAAAATAATAATTTTGCTTATGTTTGACGACTTGTGTGGCGCAATGGTTGCTAAAATATTGACTACGTGACAAAAACCTAAACCCCCCCCCTCCCCTCTGTGACCAAGCGTGGTGTTTTGAAGACCCCCCTCCCCCCCCTAAATGAGGCACGTGGTTTTGGTATGTTCCCTAATTTACTAACTCAGCCACGGATTTTACAACTAACCAACATTTTACGTTTTACAGCTTGAACATGTGTTCCTCAAAAAAGATAGTTCAAGCTTTAGCTAAAAAACATCATCTATACTAATATTATAAAGAGGAAAGATTTGATTGTTTGCATTGAATAGGCTCCGACTAACTAACTACCAAACCGATTTGAAAAATTCTTTCACTGTTGGGAAGCCACACTATCCCCGAGTAACATAGGCTATATTATATTTTAAAAAAAAATAGGGATTCTTAATAAAATTAAAAAGTACTGGACCGATTTCAAAAAACTTCCACCAGTAGAAAACTGCATTATTTTTTAATTACAAAGGCTATATTTGATGATGATTAGTGACGTTTTAATTAAATAATGTTATATAAATTTAAAACATTTTGCAGAATAACGCCTGTCATGTCAGCTAGTTTCTAATACAAATAATAAAATATAAAAAATATAATACAACTACTCCGTAGTTTTTCTATGCTGTGTTTGTGACATGAGTGACGTGACGGAAAGCTGACCATCAAGAACAAAAGATAGTGGCCACGCCCATTTTAAGTGTGAATTCCTTTCCAGGTGTCACCTTAACCCCGTATCTTCTACACCCTAATAGTTATCAACTTGCAACCACCATAGTGCACGATGGGAGCCTTGTACCTATATATACATATAAACACTATGCGTCTGCGACGTGCATTTTTGGCTGCAAAATGAAATACCAAAACACAATCTTCTCTTTTATATATATAATAGATGATTAATAAACAATGAAATAGCTTGATAAATTAACTTGATATTTTTTTTCAATTTTTTTTTCTCAAAAACAAAGTTTTCGCAGATTGCGGTATTCAAAAACGTGTTGAACAACCCCTCCCTCCTCCCCAAAAAAATTTCATCGAAATCAGCGTAATTCCCTGTTCTAAAGTGCTTCCAAAAGAGCATTAGGTATACTATAAAAATTATATGAAGTAATCATGAAATTAGGTTATTTGTTTTTATAGCATATGAAAATTATATCATGTGAACGTCATTTCGCACGCGGAAATTATGCTTATCATATTTGTACCCCTCACAGAAGAAAATTTAAAAACAGGTTAATTTATATTGAACTACTTATATTTAGGAATTTATATACTGAAATCTACGATAACAAATACAATAACAAATCATTCCTCCGGGAGCGGGGTTTGAAAAATAAACAACATTAACATTAATTTGTTTTTTTTTTCTTTTTCATGAAAAATTTCAAAAACTCGAAAACATGCATTCCATCAATTAAAGGAGGAACGTTTTTTGCTTTAAAGGAAATATTTGATATTTAAAAATGTTCCATACAAAGTTTCATCTTGTTTCCGGGGAAAACTTTTAACTTTTTTCGGGAAGAAAAGTTTTCTAAAACATGACCCAAAGTATAAGGAACAACTTAACTAATTTCCGTCGAAATCAGTTTAAAGGTTTTCATGTGATGCCCGGACAGAGAAACAGATACAGACAAACAAATAATTAAAAAAAAATTTTTTTTGGTGCTCCACACGTTATTATAGTGCCCTACCCCTCTTCCGCTTCCTGTCCCTCTCCTCCCCTCCCCTTCCGCTCCCCTCCTCCTCCCCTACCCCTCCCCTCCACTCCACACCCCCTTCCAGTCCCCTCACGCTACCCCTTCCCTTCACTCCGCTCCCCTCCCCCTTCCCCTCACGCTACCCCTCCCCTCCCTCTCCGCTCCCCTCCCCTCTCCTACCCCTCTCCTCCATTAGCCCTTTTAGCTTACACAAAAAAAGACCTTTTAACTTCAAAACTGACGTTTCCATACTAACTTGCGCCGCCTTAACTAACCTTTTAGGGGATGAAATTCCAAAAAAACTTAATACTTCCAAATTTTGTTTCTAATCTGGACCTAATATATAAAAGTTCATGTTTTTAACTTAAAAAATGACAAAGATGCGTAATAAGTTCCATTCCCTAATTTTGGAGTTTTCTAGATTATTGGAGGATTATTGGATTTCTAGAACATTTTATATTGATCAGAAAATTGGCATAAGAAATTTCTAGGTCATTCTAAAATCTAGAACAATTAAAATGTTTTTATATTAATGATAATCACACATTTCTAGAAATCACATGCTGTTAATTCTTTAGAGGAATAACTGGTTGTTGCAGTAATTAAAACTTTTTCGAGAGCACACATTTAATTTTTGCAATCAATCAATCAAATCATTTTATTGTGGACAGTAGGTGTGGTACAGTTTTTGAAATTTCCATCGCTACGTCCTGCCCATTATGGGCGTACAATGTTAACTACGTGTAATTAAACGATAAGTTTTAACAATAATAAATTGAAGAGTCGGACCAGTCTACTTATTATTAATATACCATCTTAAAAGTAAATGACAATTCTATTAAAATAAGGTAAATTCCGTAAATACACACTCAAATGTCACATAAATAGTCAAAATCAAATTATCATAAAATAAATGTCAAATTATTAAAATAATACATACATGTCAAATGATAATGTTATTTATAAAAAATACAATTGATTGGAATTTACTATATTTTGTCATTTAGAAAGTCCCTTAGGTTATAATAACATTTTTTTAGTAAGAGCTTTTGCAGGGCTTCTTTGAATTTTTCTACATTAGTCATAGAACGAATGTTATGTGGGATTTTGTTATACGAGTATATTGTAGCTGCCTTACAGAAAAAGCTTTTTCGAAATAAGAATGTTCTAGCTGGTATTACATTTAATTTGCTCACATGTCGTGCTCTAGATTTTAATTCAAAATAATTTATATTAGATTTAACAAAATAAGCACAAATAAGATAATAATTGTTTAAAGTGCGGTTTACAAGAATCAGTTTTTTTGATATTACAGATAGTTCGGACGCACTACCCCAGAAGATTACTCCATATCTTAAAGCTGCTGTAACGTATGCGTGGTACGCTAGGAGAACAGTTTGCTGTTTAACGCCTTTATTAAGTTTAGCTAATGCATACGAGAATTTGTGTAATTTTTTACATAGATGGTTTATCATTTCATCTTTTTATCTATTAATAGCCCTAGAAATTTTACAGTGTCTGTTTCACTGATGGCGGTTCCCATATAATTAATATTCAACATACTTGTATTGGTATCTCTTTGTCTGAAGTTCATTAATTTTGTTTTACCGAGATTTATTTTTAAATTGTTTTTCTCAAACCACTGTACCATTGATTTCAATGAGATGTTAATTTCCTGTTCAAAATTAGTTAGTTTATTGCCCGTAAATAGTATAGTACTGTTATCAGCAAACAATGTCATAGTATGATTCGTAACTTTTGGAAGGTCATTAATGTAAAGTAAAAAAAGTAATGGGCCTAATATGCTTCCCTGAAGGACACCATACACGACCTTTCTTACGTTGGAATAAAACTTTTGTTCCATTTTTGTTTCTAGACAAAATTTTATGACCTGGGTGATTTGTTTCCGATTTGTCAAGTAGGATTTAATCAAATCATGTGCTTTGCCTCGAATACCATACGAATACATTTTTCTCAATATTATTTGGTGATCTACATGGTCGAAAGCTTTTGTAATATCCATACATAGTGCTATTACAGGTGACCTTTTATCCATATTTGACATTACTATTTGGAGGAAATTGAAGATCGTCATATTTATTGTTTTGTTTTTTCTAAATCCAAATTGTTAATTTGCAAACACGTTATTCGATTCCAAGAAATTTGTATATTACTCTTTCATATATTTTAGAAAAAAAAATTAATTTTTATATTACTCTTTCATATATTTTAGAAAAAAAAATGAGAGGTGTCAAGGGACACCTGGATGGAACGAAGTTCCTTTCGATTTAAGTATTGTTTTTTGAAGTGATTCAGAAAGTTGTACAGCGCCATCTCTGTAAAACTCTCTGAATCACTTCAAAAAGTATCGTGGGCAATTTTCGTAAGAAAATTTTCCGTCTAGCCCCCTTTCATAACGCGCGATAAGGAACTTCGTTCCAAAAATTGTCAGTAGGGCTACTGGTCTGTAATTATTCACAGAACACGGATCATCTTTCTTATGCAGTGGCTTTATCACTGATAATTTTAATATGTCAGGGAAAATACCATGAACTAGTGAAACGTTTATTAGGTGACATAGTACTGGGGAAATTATTTCAGTGGAATCCTTAACGATCTTTGTTATTATACCATCATGTCCATGGCTGTTAGTATTTTTTAAAGAATTAATGATTAATTTAATGTCATAGGGTAATACAGGCGTTCTGTAAGAAAAGTACAGAGAGAATGAATGCATTCAAGCTACGGTTGACAGATAATAAATAATTTTGCGTGGCTAGCTTCCTAGTCATCTACCAGCAATGCGCGGCTCTAAAAAACATTGCTCCCATGTAAAAGTAGGCGCTTCAACACGTTTCAACCCCGTATTTTCTACACCCTAATAGTTATCAACTTGCAACCACCATAGTGCACGATGGGAGCCTTGTACCTATTGCGACATATAAACACTATGCGTCTGCGACGTGCAGTTTTGGCTGCAAAATGAAATACCAAAACACAATCTTCTCTTTTATATATTAATAGATGTTATTATACTAACTATTACACACTACATGCTATTTAAATCTCTTCGGATGCAACATCTCGTATAATCCCGGTTGAAATTCACTTACAGGTAAGTTCTTTCAACCATACATTATACTAACTATTACACAACTTAATTTAAGGTACGTCACCAATAAAGTAACTTTATCTACATCTTGTTTTATAACTCAGCATCTTTTAATTTTTTTGAAACATTAATAATCTTGTCCTATATTTTTGATCATCAAAATCCCTAAAATTATCATCAAATATATTGAATTGTCATCAAAACGTACCTTAAATTAAGTTGTGTTTCATGTTGTTTGTGTTATATGTTATAACAATCCATTTGTCCCCGGGAAAACTCTAACAAGAAACATCTCACACTTCAACCCCTCACCCACTCCTCACCTCCATACATCCAATCATTCCACAACCCAGAGTTGGTTCTATCTACACCTACCAACCATCCAAACTTCCCACAACAAAACCAAACAAACGCGAGACAACGCAGCAGCGTCCAATTAGAACATTCCTTAGAAAAATACTTGTAAAAATAATCCAACCAAAATCATGAGCCTTGGTGGAATTGGAGATTGGTCTAAGTTAGTAGACTTAGAACTACCTGAGTCGGTGGACCAAGTTCCTCCAGAGGGGATGAATTATGATAAGAGCCTACTCCAATCTTTAGAGTTGAATGAACATGTGTCCAATCTTCAAGGAGGCCCTATCACCTCTCCACTCTCCCAATCAACCGAAAGACAACTTACCAAAGATGTCAAGCCTCCAGTGCCCCCATCCGTTCTTGATCCCATTAAAGTGTTTAAAGCTAGATGGGGGGATTAAGAAAGGAGTGCATGGAACCAAAAACAACCAGGACCGTCATCTCTACAATGAAGAGCGAGGTCCTTATCTGTGTGAGGGAGTTCAAGATAATGAATCAGGCCACAATTGACTTTCTGGATCAGAGCTGGGACACACTCGGAGTGGACCGGATCTGCTTTCTTATCAATCAATTTTTAGAAAAGAAACCTGACCCCTCGCTCGTTCTGAACACGGGACCCTATGCCTACCTTAGGGGCCTTGTCGACTCAATGAGAGCTACTAAAAGCGACCTATTCACTGTTTTCCTTGAATCTCAAGCCAACATAGCGGCTGATCTGAAACTGGCCTTCTCTTCTATAGAACAATTCAGGAACTCAATGAAAGAAGCAGAGAGCATCTGGAGGGAGCAATCCTCCCTGTGTTCCACCTATCTCAGCGGACTAGAAAGTCAACTAAAATTGCTGAAGTTGCAAATAGAAACACCCACCTCGGCTTCCAAGCCCACATCCCAACCACAAAGAATTGTGACACCTACTCCCACCCCCACTCATGGGCCATACCAATATGTTAGAAGAGATGATAGCTACGAAGTAACCTACCCCAAAACACCAAAATGGATAATGTGGTCACACAAATCAATTCTATACTGAAAGCCACAGATGATCCCTCCATATTCACATCCACACATCCTGAAATGATATGCTCGCAGTTTAGAGCCGCTTACAAAACGACCAAAAATGCTCATGCAGCAATTGATATAATCATAGCGAATCTCAAGCCAAAGTAGTAGTATTAACAACCTTAAGACCAAAGAGAGTGATAAGACTCATATCAACATTATATTAACAAGAATCAAGGTGCTATAGTGTTCCTCTTCTAGACCAATTAGTATTTACAGGGTAAGATAAAATATTTGATATATGTCTATATAAATTCAATCCTAAGATTGAGCCGCCTCGTCTTCTAAGTGTATTCAAAGTGCCATCCATGTCAATTCCAAGGTATTCACAATATAAGTTAATCGTTAACTAGAGGTAAATAATACTTTCCATTTGTATTCTGCAATGATTGAAAATTCGCTATAAAAAGGTTTTTGATAAATATTTTGTTCGTAATGTAAAGGTATATTTTGTACTGGCTCTTACGGGAACTCCTAGGGGATTTAGAAAAATTCAATTAATTAAATCAAGGAAATCGTTATACTGAGTTTGTTTTGTGGCAGACTTAACACAGAAATGGTTTTCTCCTAAATGTGTCCTAATGTGACCTGTAAGACAACGTCTGGTACCAAATATTTTGTGGCAGACTACACACGAAAACGGTTTTTCCCCTGAATGTGTCCTCATATGGCGTGTAAGATAAGCTAGCTGTTACTAAATGTTTTGTGGCAAACTTTACACGAAAACGGTTTTTCCCCTGAATGTATACTCATATGGCGTGAATGATTAGCTTTGATACTAAATGTTTTATGGCAGACTTCACACGAAAACGGTTTTTCCCCTGAATGTGTCCTCATATGGGGTGTAAGATAAGCTCTGTTACTAAATATTTTGTGGCAAACTTTACACGTAAACGGTTTTTCCCCTGAATGTATACTCATATGGCGTGAAAGATTAGCTTTGATACTAAATGTTTTATGGCAGACTTCACACGAAAACGGTTTTTCCCCTGAATGTGTCCTCATATGGGGTGTAAGATAAGTTCTGTTACTAAATGTTTTGTGGCAAACTTTACACGAAAACGGTTTTTCCCCTGAATGTATACTCATATGGTATGTAAGTAAAAATTTGGTACTAAATGTTTTGTGGCAGACTTAACACGAAAACGGTTTTTCCCCTGAATGTGTCCTCATATGGCGTATAAGATAAGCTCTGTTACTAAATGTTTTGTGGCAGACTTTACACGAACATGGTTTTTCCCTTGAATGTGTACTCATATGGCATGTAAGATTATGTCTGATACTAAATGTTTTATGGCAGACTTCACACGAAAACGGTTTTTCCCCTGAATGTGTATTCATATGACGTGAAAGATTAGCTCTGATAATAAATGCTTTATCGCAGATTTCACACGAAAACGGCTTTTCCCCCAAATGTAACCTAATGTGATATATAAGGGAATTTTTGAAACTAAATGTTTTGTGGCAGACTTCACACGAAAACGGTTTTTCCCCTGAATGTGTCCTCATATGGCATGTAAGATAGTGTCTGTTACTAAATGTTTTATGGCAGACTTCACATGAAAATTGTTTCTCTCCCGAATGTGCCCTAACGTGACATTTAAGACCTTGACGACTAAATGATTTATGACAGACTTCACACGAAAACGGTTTTTCCCCTGTATGTATTCTCAAATGGACTGTAAGGTGACTTTTTTGACTAAATGTTTTGTGGCAGACTACACACGAAAACGGTTTTTCCCCTGAATGTGTCCTCATATGACGTATAAGATAAGCTCTGTTACTAAATGTTTTGTGGCAAACTTTACACGAAAACGGTTTTCCCCCTGAATGTATACTCATATGGCGTGAAAAATTAGCTTTGACACTAAATGTTTTATGGCAGACTTCACACGAAAACGGTTTTTCCCCTGAATGTGTCCTCATATGGGGTGTAAGATAAGCTCTGTTACTAAATGTTTTGTGGCAAATTTTACACGAAAACGGTTTTTCCCCTGTATGTGTTCTGAAATGGAGTGTAAGAAGACTTTTTTGACTAAATGTTTTGTGGCAGACTTCACACGAAAACGGTTTTTCCCCTGAATGTGTCCTCATATGGCGTGAAAGATTACTTTTTTGACTAAATGTTTTGTGGCAGACTTCACACGAAAACGGTTTTTCCCCTGAATGTGTCCTCATATGGCGTGAACGAAGACTTTTTGTACTAAATGTTTTGTGGCAGACTTCACACGAAAATGGTTTTCCTCCTGTATGTGTTCGCAAATGGACTATAAGTTTACTTTTAGAAGTAAATTTTTTAGTACAGATATCACATGAATATGATTTTTTAGTTTGTAATTTAATTTGGTCTTGAGGACGGTCCTTATGTACAGTGTCGTGAGCTTTTAAATGACTCAACAACTGAGGTTCACTATTAGTTTGATAAGGACATATGTCACAGGACAGTTTATCAACTGTCAGTCCGCCGTCAGCTGCCGTCCTCCTGCCGTTCACCTGCGACGAGTCATTCGTTATCTTCGTCACGTGTTGTTCTGCTGCGGCGCTCAACTTAGCTTTTTCCTCTGCTAGAGGAATATTGTCGTCTGAAGAGTAATCTTCACCTGTTTCCAAAATAAACTCCCTATAAATATTGTAGATAATCAATTTGTCACAGTGTATGCTGAAGTTAGCGTTTGGTACATGTTAAGTTTGGGGAATAATAAGTCAAGCCGCAGATTTTTTTTTGGCCACGGAGACCAACCTCTGATTTTATAACTAAGCCATGGTATTCAATACTCAAATTTTTATTGCAATCATATAGTGGATACATAGGTGTTAGTGATTACATATTTTAGAGGCACATATGAACCCTAATTAGGGTACTGCAATGTAGTGGGAGCAGACCGATCTATTTTATATTTCTATTAATGTCATTGTTGTAAATAATCTTTGAGGTTATAATAACACTTATTTATAAGGTATTGCTTTGATTGGGTTAAGAATTTTAGGTCGTTTTTTAATAATCTTATTTCGTCTGGCAAGTTGTTGAAAATTTTTATACACATAGCCTAGAGCTATATAACTTTAACTTTGTAGTTGGATTTATCGCGTGCGTGCGGCTAGTCCAAACGTCAAGCGTCTGCAAGTAGGCTCCCCGCAGTCCCCGCATTCATCCTACATTGCGTAATTATTTGACTCGTTCGGAAAGTTGCTCTACTAAGTTTTTTTTTCTATAGAAGAGTTGTCTGTGTTTTTGTGTTCTATAGTATGCCCAATATAGAAAATCTAAAGGCTGCAGTCTTGAAAAATTCACTCGCGGCGAATTATTTGCACAACTTTGTATATTTTTTCATACAAAATAGTGAAACATCATAAAATATAATTATTACACAAAATAACCATAATGTAAGTAATAGCTGGTTATTTTTTTTAAGTTCATCTAGGTGGATTTTGTTAGGTAAATCAATAGTTAAATACAGCTCTTTACCGCCCAAATTAATTTAGAGTTATGTTTGTGCGCTTACTTTATGGCAACAAAGAATTAATTTACAAATCTGTTCTGCTCATAATTAGCTCAACATTCTTGTCTTGAAAATTTACTAAATATTTTTTTCTAATTATCTTTCATTTCTTAATTCCGAGGTCACTATTCCATCAAAATTCTCTGTTTTTATCTCTTTACAAATGGTTTGTTTCATAATAAATAAGCTTCGTATGTATGAAAAAATTTGATTATTTTAATGCATGAGTTCAATAAAGCAAACACAAAAAATGCACCTTATGCAAAAAATGCATGGAAAATTGGGTGCCAACGTAGAAGTGATAAAGAGAAATAGAATCCAAAGGTAAGTAGTTATATTATTCATGCTTAGGGCCTAGCTACAGGGTCAAATTAAATTAGCTAGCGAAACTCCACAGACGTGATAGGTATATAATAATATGATAGAACTAGGGATTGCAATAAGGAAAAACGGATCCGGTAATATGGCCGGATCCGGCGTTTTTTACGTATACAGATGCCGGAGCCAGGCTCTTAAAGCATATATATGAAGCATGGGAGTCATCGCAAAATGCTATAGGTGTATTTTGTGATTTATCGAAGGCGTTTGATTGTGTTGAGCACGATACATTAATATCTAAACTTAGTCACTATGGCGTGAAAAACAAGGCCCTTAGCTTGCTCGCATCTTATTTGAGTAATAGGATACAAAAGGTTAATATAAACGATGAAAAGTCATCAGGGTCACCTACTGTGATGGGTGTCCCGCAAGGCTCGATCTTGGGACCTTTTCTTTTCCTGGTGTATATAAATGACTTACCATATTATGTTAAAAACCATGCGAACATTGTGCTGTTTGCAGATGATACATCATTAATATTTAAGACTGATAGGAATAAAAATAATTTTGACGATGTTAATAGTGCTCTGTCGCATGTCTCACATTGGTTCACTATAAATAATTTACTTTTAAATGCAAAGAAAACCAAATGCTTAGAATTCGTGTTACCAAATGTAAAAAAAAGTAAATAAATCTCTTAAATTAAATAATGAAACATTAAATATAGAGGAATCCACGGTTTTTTTAGGGGTGACCTTGGACAGTAAACTGCAATGGGGCCCGCACATAGCATCTCTCACAACTAAACTTGCTAGGGCTGCTTATGCTGTTAGAAAAATAAGGCAGCTCACTGACGTCGACACTGCTAGGCTTGTTTATTTTGCATATTTCCATAGTGTTATGTCTTATGGCATTTTACTGTGGGGCAAAGCAGCCGGTATAGAACAAATTTTTGTATTACAGAAAAGAGCCATTAGAGCTATTTATAAACTAAAATCAAGGGAGTCCTTGCGTGTCAAATTTAAACAAATAGGTATACTTACAGTAGCTTCCCAATATATTTATAATAATTTAGTGTTTATACGGAACTAGCTGTTGCCCGCAGCTTCGCACGCGGAAATTATGCTTTTTGGTGCTCTAACACGTTATTATAGTGTTATTTATTTATTGATTATAAAATTCAATATTAATCCCTCTCAATCTTTCTCTCTCTCTTCCTCTTTCACTTCCAGTCCCTCTCCAGCTTCTTGTCCCTCTCCCTCTCCCACACCCGGTCCCTCGCCCACTTCCTGTCCCGCTTCCTCTCTCTCTCTCGCTCCCTGTCCCTCTCCCTTTCCCGCTCCCTCTACCACTGCCTATCCCGTTTCTGGTCCATCTCCCGCTCCCTGTCCCTCTCCCGCTTCCTGTACCTATTCCTCTCCCTCTCCCGCTTCCTATTCCTCTCCCTCTCGCGCTCCCCGTCCTTCTCCCTCTTCCGCTTCCTATCCCTCTCCCGCTCTCTGTCCCTCTCCCGCTTCCTGTACCTATTCCTCTCCCTCTTCTTCTCCCTCTCCCGCTTCCTATTCCTCTCCCTCTCGCGCTCCCCGTCCTTCTCCCTCTCCCGCTCCCTGTGCCTCTCCCTCTAGCGTTCCCGGTCCCTCTTCCGCTTCCTATCCCTCTCCCGCTCCCTGTCCCTCTCCCGCTCCCTGTCCCCCTACCGCTCCCTGTCCCCTTAACCCTTTAAGGGACCTTTAAGTTAACCATTTAAGGGAGGATTTTCCAAAAAACCGTGTTAAAATTTACTTCTGTTTCTAACTATAAACTTTGTAGGTAGGTGGAGCAGTAATATAGTCCGTAGGATTAAGAAATATATTTACAGCCGCCAAATCAAATAATATTATATAAAATAAGTAAGAAGAAGGAGTGGAAACAATAATAACATGAGCGCTGATAAAATAAATATTAATCGTGAAAATTCAATTCCAATGCAACCACCACGGTCTCTGGTTAAGTATCCTGTGTTGTAACTGTTTTTCGGTAACCAAGACGACCGTGGGATGTTGTTCGGCAGTGATCGGGCGGCTTCGCGGAGCCGAGTGAAAAGCCCATCGGATAACGCATTACTATAAAACCGATCTGTTTGTCTGACCGAACATATTATATTTTAAATTAATACAAAAGAATTTAGTTAACAAATTACAAAGATATAAAATAAAAAGTATAAAGTAAAAAATACAAAGTAGCTCCGCTACAACTTACATAAAAATTTCATATTTTTAACTCTAAAACTGGCGAAGTTGATTTGTATGTAGTTGCCTTCCAACCCCTATTTTTAGGGGATGAATTTCGAGAAAACAGTGATACAGTTATATTTTGTGTCTAACTATAAGCTTATACACAAATTTTCACCCTGCTTACTTCAAAACTGACGAAGTCGCCATACTAACTTGAAAACTCTTATTTAACCCTTTAGGGGTTGATTTTACAAAAAAACACAACTTTTAAATATTATTTCTAATCTTGAGCTAATATGCAAATTTTCATGTTTTTAACTTCAAAAATAACGAAGTTGCGTACCGAGTTCAATCCGCTAAATTCACCCTTTAAGGGATGATTTTCCAAAAAACGTGTTAAAATTAACTTTTGTTTTTTACTATAAACTTACATAAAAAAAAACATATTTGTAACTCGAACACTCGCGAAGTTGATTTGTACTACCAACCCCTATTTTTAGGGGATGAATTTCGAGAAAACCGTGATACAGTTATTTTTTGTGTCTAATTATAAGCTTACATACAAATTTTCACCCTTCTTACTTCAAAACTGACGAAGTTCCCATACTAACTTGTGCCACCTTAATTAACCCTTTAGGGGATGATTTTCCAAAAAAACGTAATACTTCAAAATTTTGTTTCTAATTTTGAGCTAATATGTAAATTTTCATGTTTTTAACATCAAAAATGACGAAGTTGCCTACTGAGTTCAAGCCGCTAAATTAACCCTTTAAGGGATGATTTTCCAAAAAAATGTGTTAAAGTTAACTTTTATTTATTACTATAAACTGACATAAAAAATTTCATATTTATAACTCTAAAACTGACGAAGTCGGCTTGTATGAAAATGACTTCGGACCCCTATTTTTGCTACTTAGGGGATGAATTTCCAAAAATCCGTTCTTAGCTGACGTCTCCTTAGCATAAACTATCTCCCTGCCAAATTTCATCATAATCGGTTCGGTAGTTTCTGAGATTTTTTGTTTAATCAGCGGTGTGTCTCTTTTCAATTTTATATATATAGACTAGGTTTTCGCGTGGGGCGCGCGCTGCTAAAGCAGCGCGCGTGCCTGTCTCTTCCGCAAAAGACAAAATAAATAAATAGTTTTTTTTTCAAAAATATTGGTCTTTGAAATTTATTTTTCGATTCAGGGGTCTGTTTGCGAAATGTTTGGCTTCAAACTACTACTTTTGGTTTGTCTATTTTTGGCATGATTAACAGAATATGAGAGGGAGAGGGAAGAAGAGGGAGAGGGAGAGGGGGAGGAAGAGGGAGAAGGAGAGGGAGAGAGAGGAAGAGGGAGAGGGAGACAGAGAGAGAGTGGGCGGGAAAGGGAGAGGGTGAGGGAGGGGGTGAGGAAGATGGAGAGGGAGAGGAAGGGAGAGGGGGAGGAATAGGGAGAAGGAGAGGGAGGACGAGTGAGAGGGAGGAAGATGGAGAGGGAGAGGGAGAAGGGGGAGGAACAGGGAGAAGGAGAGGGAGAGAGAGGAAGAGGGAGGGGGAGACGAAGAGGTAGCGGGAGAGGGAGACGGAGAGGTGGCGGGAGAAGAAGTGGGAGAGGGAGGGAGGGGGAAAGGGTGAGGAAAAGGGTAAGAGGGGTAGAGGTAGGGAGAGGGGAGGGAAAGGGAAGAGGAGAGGGAGGGCAAGGGGGAGGTAGAGGGGAAAGAAAGCGATGGAGAGGGAGAAGGAGAAATTGATAGCCTATCAATTTGCAAAGTTTGCCGGGTCAGCTAGTTGATAACTAATAATAACCCTTAATACTAATAAACGCCTCATACATTGTATTGACATTCAATGGACAAACAATCTGAAATATTCGACACAAAATACATTTGTATGTAAATTAATATTTTTATATGGCGACACTGCAACATTTTTCCTCCGATGTGTACGATCTATAAGTACCAACAGCCTCCTGATATATTGTAAGGACATAAGATTGATGAAATAGCCTGAAATATTACATAAAAAAGTACATTTGTATGAAGACTTTTAATTTTTGTATGGCAACCCTAAAATATTTTTTCACCATCATTTACGGACTATTGTAACCTACAATCGCCCCATACATTATAAGGCCATCAAATGAAGAGAACTACCTCAAATATTTGAAAAAAGAAAACATTTGTATGAAAATTATAATTTTTTGTATGGCAACACTGAAATTTTTTTCACCAAAATTCACAAAATATCAGTACCTACCAATGCCCCATACATTATAGTAGCGAAATATTCAATCCAAAAATAAATTTGTATGAAAATTATTATTTTTTGTATGGCAACACCGAAATTTTATTGTTTTCCCGAAACGAATGATTTAATTAAGAAATATCTCCCATACATTTTTTATACTCCTGATCTATAGTTTAGGCTCAACTGCTCGAAAAGTGAAAAAAATTCTGGACTCCAGTGTTGCCAGTTAATTAAGATGAAAATGGTCAAATGTCATTACGACGACCACTTAAAATTTTTTGGTGAAATTTTTTGATTAAAAATATTTTTCCTTCTACTTTTCATATTTTTGAATGGAAAGTCCAAAAAATTGTATGAACGAACAAACGAAAAACCAAACATGGCAACACTTTCGGTCAAGTTACACAACCAACCCATACAAAGCAACCCCCTCAAGTGTTGCCAACCTACTAATTTTTTCCTTCAAAAATTGCAATTTTTTGAACATTTTACAAAATGGCCGCCACGGGGTCCGCCATCTTGTTGAAAAAAAAAATTATCCCCAAAATATCAAAATTGAGGACACTTGCAAGGGAAATCATAAAGAATATTAGAAAAAAGTTGAAAAACTACCCCGATGCGAGCCCACAAAGTCACCTCTAAAATTTCAAAACTTTAAAGAAAAATATCTCGGCGGCCATCTTGTTTTTTAAATTTTTTGTAATTTCATCGTATTAGTCGTCCCAAAATTATTCGAAAATGACACCAATATTGGGTAGGTGCTCACATAAATAAAAAAGTTGACAATCGCCGAGCGGCCGCCATCTTGAATTTTCGAACGGTCGGATTTTTCCCATAGTGACCATAAGTAGTCAAGCAACTTTTCCATACATCATTATAACCCCCCACCAATACTTTCGGCTGGGCTACTCGAAATGTGAAAAAACGGGAAAAAAAATTCTAGCTCCCAGTGTTGCCAGTTAATTTAGATGAAAATGGTCAAATGTCATTACAACGACCACTAAAAATTTTTTGGTGAATTTTATTGATTAAAAATGTTTCTCCTTCTACTTTTTATATTTTTGAATAGAAAGTTCACAAAAATGTAAGAAAGAAAAAAAAATCAACGTAACCTGGCAACACTTCAGACCAAGACCCACAACCGCCCCATACAAAGTGACCCCCTCAAATGTTGCCAACCTAAAAATTTTTTCCTTCAAAAAATGCAATTTTTCGTACATTTTACAAAATGGCCGCCACGGGGTCCGCCATCTTGGCGAAAAAAAAATATACCCGAAACGTCAAAATTGGGGATAGTTACAAGGCAATAAAGAAAAAAAATCGCAAAAAAGTTAAAAACCCAGCGCAATCCGACCCCGCAAAGTCACCTCGAAAATTGAAAAATTTTAAACCGAAATATCTCGGCGGCCATCTTGTTTTCTCAAATTTTTCCAAATTTTTCTTAACACTTTTCCCAACATTAGCCGAAAACGACACCAATCTCGGGTAGCTGCATAATAAAAAAAAAAGTTGGTCATTTCACCTCAGCCGCCATCTTGGATTTTCGAAAAGTCGGATTTTTCCCATAAATCCGGGGGTGAACCAAAAATTCCCCCATACATAGTATCTACCCCCCACCACTCCTTCTGGGAGATCAATTCGGGTTTTCGTAAAACGAAAAAAAAATTCCAGCAGTCAGTGTTGCCAGGTGAAATCGACGAAAATGGTCAAATGTCATTACGACAACCAGGACACGTTTGCCCATGCGATTTTTTGATAAAAAATATTGCTCCTTCTACTTTTCATGTTTTTGAATAGAAAGTCCAAAAAAATGTGTGAACGAAGATAAAAAAAATAAAACCTGGCAATACTTTGGGTCAAGATACACAACCGCCCGGAACAAAGGGACCCGCTCAAATGTTGCCAACCAGAAGAAAAACGCACCCAAAAAATGTCATTTTTCGTACATTTTTCAAAATGGCCGCCACCGCGTCCGCCATCTTGTCGAAAAAATGAATATCCCCAAAATATAAAAATTGAGGATACTTTCAAGACAAAGCAAAAAAAATATCGCCAAAAAGTTGAAAAACCACCCCGATGCGACCCCGCAAACTCACCTCTGAAATGGTAAAAATTCAAACCATAATAACTCGGCGGCCATCTTGTTTTTTCAATTTTTTCTCAATTTTTCGTAACTCCCTCATTAAACTTTACGAATACCCTCAAAAACATTGGGCAAAAGGCCATAAACAAAAAAGTTGACAATCGCCGCGCAGCCGCCATCTTGAAAATGGGAAATGTCAGATTTTTCCCGAGGTGTAGTGAGGGAAAGGAGAATATCCGCCATAGACAACAAAACCCCATCTCTGCTCCTTCTGGGAGAACAATTGTATAGTTCAGTCAGTGGTAAGTCTAGGATTATATATTATAACTAGGTTTTCGCGTGGGGCGCGCGCTGCTAAAGCAGCGCGCGTGCCTTTCTCTTTCGCAAAAGACAAAATAAATAAATAGTTTTTTTCAAAAATATTATTGGTCTTTGAAATTTATTTTTCGATTCAGGGGTCTGTTTGCGAAATGTTTGGCTTCAAACTTTTACTTTTGGTTTGTCTATTTTTTCGGCATGATCAACAGAATATGAGAGGTAGAGGGTGAGGGAGGGGGTGTGGGAGAGGAAGAGGGAAAGGGAAAGGGAGAGGTAGACGAAGAGAGAGTGGGCGGGAGAGGGAGGGCAAGGGGGAGGTAGAGAGGATGGAAAGAGATGGAGAGGGAGAAGGAGAAATTGATAGGCGGTACAAAGTTTGTCTAACCCCTCCACCAATCCGCACTGGAGCAGCGTGGTGGAGTATGCTCTAGGCCTCCTCAAGAGGAGAGACCCGTGCCCAGTAGTGGGCCATTAATGGGTTGAAGCCACCAGCCAGCCACAAAGTTTGCCGGGTCAGCTAGTTGATAACTAATAATAACCCTTAATACTTATAAACGCCTCATACATTGTATTGACATTCAATGGACAAACAATCTGAAATATTCGACACAAATACATTTGTATGAAAATTAATATTTTTATATGGCAACACTGCAACATTTTTCCTCCGATGTGTACGATCTATAAGTACCAACAACCTCCTGATGTATTGTAATGACATATGATTGATGAAATAGCCTAAAATATTACATAAAAAAGTATATTTTGTATGATAACTTTAATTATTTGTATGGCAACCCTAAAATATTTTTTCACCATCATTTACAAACCATCAGAACCTACAATCGCCCCATACCATATAAGGCCATCAAATGAAGACAACCGTCTCAAATATTTGAAAAAAGAAAACATTTGTATGAAAATTATTATTTTTTGTATGGCAACACTGAATTTTTTTTCACCAAAATTCACAAAATATTAGTACCTACAAATGCCCCATACATTATAGTAGCGAAATATTCAATCCAAAAATAAATTTGTATGAAAATTATTATTTTTTGTATGGCAACACTAAAATTTTATTATTTTTCCAAAACGAATGATTTAATTAAGAAATATCTCCCATACATTTCTTATACTCGTGATCTATAGTTTAGGCTCAATTACTCGAAAAGTGAAAAAAATTCTGGACTCCAGTGTTGCCACTTTATTTAGATGAAAATGGTCAAATGTCATTACGACGACCACTTGAAATGTTTTGGTGAAATATTTTGATTAAAAATATTTTTCCTTCTACTTTTCATATTTTTGAATGGAAAGTCCAAAAAATTGTATGAACGAAGAAAAGAAAAACCAAACATGGCAACACTTTCGGTCAAGTTACACAACCGCCTCATACAAAGTAACCCCCTCAAGTGTTGCCAACCTACTAATTTTTTCCCTCAAAAAATGCAAGTTTTTGTATATTTTACAAAATGGGCGCCATGGGGTCCGCCATCTTGTTGAAAAAAAAATTATCCCCAAAATATCAAAATTGAGGACACTTTCAAGGGAAAACAAAAAGAATATTATAAAAAAGTTGAAAAACTACCCCGATGCGAGCCCACAAAATCACCTCTAAAATTTCAAAACTTTAAAGAAAAATATCTCGGCGGCCATCTTGTTTTTTAAATTTTTTCTAATTTCATCGTATTAGTCGTCCCAAAGTTATTCGAAAATGACACCAATATTGGGTAGGTGCTCACATAAATAAAAAGTTGACAATCACCGAGCGGCCGCCATCTTGAATTTTCGAACGGTCGGATTTTTCCCATAGTGACCATAAGTAGTCAAGCAACTTTTCTATACATCATTATAACCCCCCACCAATACTTTCGGCTGGGCTACTCGAAATGTGAAAAAACGGGAAAAAAAATTCTAGCTCCCAGTGTTGCCAGTAAATTTAGATGAAAATGGTCAAATGTCATTACCACAACCACTAAAAATTTTTTGGTGAAATTTTTTGATTAAAAATGTTTCTCCTTCTACTTTTTATATTTTTGAATAGAAAGTTCACAAAAATGTATGAAAGAAAAAAAAATCAACGTAACCTGGCAATACTTCAGACCAAGACCCACAACCGCCCCATACAAAGTGAACCCCTAAAATGTTGCCAACCTAAAAATTTTTTCCTTCAAAAAATGCAATTTTTCGTACATTTTATAAAATGGCCTCCACGGGGTCCGCCATCTTGGCGAAAAAAAAAATATACCCCAAACGTCAAAATTGGGGATAGATGCAAGGCAAAAAACCAAAAAAATCGCAAAAAAGTTTAAAACCCATCGCAATCCGATCCCGCAAAGTCACCTCAAAAATTGAAAAATTTTAAATCAAAATATCTCGGCGGCCATCTTGTTTTTTCAAATTTTTCCAAATTTTTCGTAACACTTTTCCCAACATTAGCCGAAAATGACACCAATCTTGGGTAGCTGCATAATAAAAAAAAAAGTTGGTCATTTCATCTCAGCCGCCATCTTGGATTTTTGAAAAGTCGGATTTTTCCCATAGACAAGGGGGTTAGTCAAAAATTCTCCCATACATCATATCTACCCCCACCACTCCATCTGGGAGATCAAAACGACTTTTTGTAAAATGAAAAAAAAATTCCAGCAACCAGTTTTGCCAGTCGACATCGACGAAAATGGCCAAATGTCATTATGACAAGCACGACACGTTTGCGCGTGTGAATTTTTGACCAAAAATATTGCTCCTTCTACTTTTCATATTTTTGAATAGAAAGTCCAAAAAAATGTATGAACGAAGATAAAAAAAATGAAACCTGGCAATACTTTGGGTCAAGTTCCACAACCGCCCGGAACAAAGCGTCCCGCTCAAATGTTGCCAACCAGAAGAAAAATGCACCCAAAAAATGACATTTTTTGTACATTTTTTAAAATGGCCGCCACTGCGTCCGCCATCTTGTCGAAAAAATTAATGTTCCCAAAATATCAAAATTGAGGATACCTTCAAGCGAATGCAAAAAAAATATCATAAAAAAGTTGAAAAACCACCCCGATGCAACCCCGCAAACTCACCTCTGAAATGGGAAAAATTCAAACCAAAATAACTCGGCGGCCATCTTGTTTTTTAAATTTTTTCTCATTTTTTCATAATTCCCTTCTTAAATTTTACGAATACCGTCAAAAAAGTTTTGCAAAAGGCCATAAACAAAAAAGTTGACAATCTCCGCGCAGCCGCCATCTTGAAAATGGGAAATGTCAGATTTTTCCCGAGGTGTCGGGAGGAGATGGAGAACTTTCGCCATAGACAACAAAATCCCATCTCGCCTCCTTCTGGGAGATCAATTGTATAGGTGAGTCAGTGGTAAGTCTAGGATTATATATTATAACTAGGTTTCGCGTGGGGCGCGCGCTGCTAAAGCAGCGCGCGTGCCTTTCTCTTCCGTAAAAGACAAAATAAATAAATGTATTTTTTTCAAAAATATTGGTCTTTGAAATTTATTTTTCGATTCAGGGGTCTGTTTGCGAAATGTTTGGCTTCAAACTACTTCTTTTGGTTTGTCTATTTTTTTGGCATGATTAACAGAATATGAGAGGGAGAGGGTGAGAGAGAGGGAGAGGGTGAGGGCGGGGTGAGGGAGGGGGTGAGGGAGGGGGTGAGGGAGAGGGAAAGGGAGAGGTAGACGTAGAGAGAGTGGGCGGGAGAGGGAGGGAGAGGGGGAGGAAAAGGGAGAAGGTGAGTGAGAGAGAGGAAGAGGGAGGGGGAGACAGAGGTAGCGGAAGAAGGAGCGGGAGAGGGAGGGAGGGGAAAAGGGCGAGGGAAAGGGTAAGAGGGGGAGAGGTAGGGAGAGGGGAGGGAAAGAATGGAGGAGAGGTAGCAGGAGAGGGAGGGCAAGGGGGAGGTAGAGGGGAAGGAAAGCGACGGAGAGGGAGAAGGAGAAATTGATAGCCTATCAATTTGCAAAGCTTTCCGGGTCAGCTAGTTGATAACTATTAATAACCCTTAATACTAATAAACGCCTCATACATTGTATTGACATTCAATGGACAAAAAATCTGAAATATTCGACACAAAATACATTTGTATCAAAATTAATATTTTTATATGGCAACACTGCAACATTTTTCCTCCGATGTGCACGATCTATAAGTACCAACAACCTCCTGATATATTGTAATGACATAAGATTTATGAAATAGCCTGAAATATTACATAAAAAAGTATATTTGTATGAAAACTTTTATTTTTTGTATGGCAACCCTAAAATATTTTTTCACCGTCATATACGCACTATTAGAACCTACAATCGCCCCATACATTATAAGGCCATCAAATGAAGAGAACCGCCTCCAATATTTGAAAAAAGAAAACATTTGTATGAAAATTATTATTTTTTGTATGGCGACACTGAAATTTTTTTCACCCAAATTCACAAAATATTAGTACCTACAAATGCCCCATACATTATAGTAGCAAAATATTCAAACCAAAAATAAATTTGTATGAAAATTATTATTTTTTGTATGGCAACACTAAAATTTTATTTATTTTCCATAACGAATGATTTTATTAAGAAATATCTCCCATACATTTCTTATACTCCTGATCTATAGTTAAGGCTCAATTACTCGAAAAGTGAAAAAAAATCTGGACTCCAGTGTTGCCAGTTCATTAAGATGAAAATGGTCAAATGTCATTACGACGACCACTTGAAATGTTTTGGTAAAATATTTTGATTAAAAATATTTTTCCTTCTACTTTTCATATTTTTGAATGGAAAGTCCAAAAAATTGTATGAACGAAAAAAAGAAAAACCAAACATGGCAACACTTTCAGTCAAGTTACACAACCGCCCCATACAAAGCAACCCCCTCAAGTGTTGCCAACCTACTAATTTTTTCCTTCAAAAAATGCCATTTTTCGTACATTTTACAAAATGGCCGCCACGGAGTCCGCCATCTTGTTGAAAAAAAAATTATCCCCAAAATATCAAAATTGAGGACACTTTCAAGGGAAAACAAAAAGAATATTATGAAAAAGTTGAAAAACCACCCCGATGCGACCCGACAAAGTCGCCTCTAAAATTTCAAAACTTTAAAGAAAAATATCTCGGCGGCCATCTTGTTTTTTATTTTTTTTCTAATTTCGTCGTATTAGTCGTCCCAAAATCATTCGAAAATGACACCAATATTGGGTAGTTGCTCACATAAATAAAAAAGTTGACTGTCGCCGAGCGGCCGCCATCTTGAATTTTCGAACGGTCGGATTTTTCCCATAGTAACCATAGATAGTCAAGCAACTTTTTCATACATCATTATAACCCCCCACCAATACTTTCGGCTGGGCTACTCGAAATGTGAAAAAACGGGAAAAAAAAATCTAGCTCCCAGTGTTGCCAGTTAATTTAGATAAAAATGGTCAAATGTCATTATCACAACCACTAAAAATTTTTTGGTAAAATTTTTTGATTAAAAATGTTTCTCCTTCTACTTTTCATATTTTTGAATAGAAAGTTCACAAAAATGTATGAACAAAAAAAAAATTAACATACCCTGGCAACACTTCAGACCAAGTCACACAACCGCCCCATACAAAGTGACCCCCTCAAATGTTGCCAACCTAAAAAAATTTTCCTTCATAAAATGCAATTTTTCGTACATTTTATAAAATGGCCGCCACGGGGTCCGCCATCTTGGCGAAAAAAAAAATATACCCCAAACGTCAAAATTGAGGATAGATGCAAGGCAATTAAGAAAAAAAATCGCAAAAAAGTCAAAACCCCAACGCAATCCGACCCCGCAAAGTAGCCTCAAAAATTGAAAAATTTTAAACCTAAATATCTCGGCGGCCATCTTGTTTTTTCAAATTTTTCCAAATTCTTCAAAACACTTTTTTCAACATTAGCCGAAAACGACACCAATCTCGGGCAGCTGCATAATAAAAAAAAAAGTTGGTCATTTCACCTCGGCCGCCATCTTGGATTATTGAAAGGTCGGATTTTTCCCATAGACATGGGGGTCAGTCAAAAATTCTCCCATACATCATATCTACCTCCACCACTCCATCCGGGAGATCAAAACGACTTTTTGTAAAACGAAAAAAAAATTCCAGCAACCAGTGTTGCCAGTCGACATCGACGAAAATGGTCAAATGTCATTATGACAAGCATGACACGTTTGCCCGTGTGAATTTTTGATCAAAAATATTGCTCCTTCTACTTTTCATATTTTTGAATAGAAAGTCCAAAAAAATATATGAACGAAGATAAAAAAAATGAAACCTGGCAACACTTTGGGTCAAGTTCCACAACCGCCCGGAACAAAGCGTCCCGCTCAAATGTTGCCAACCAGAAGAAAAATGCACCCAAAAAATGACATTTTTTGTACATTTTTTAAAATGGCCACCACCGCGTCCGCCATCTTGTCGAAAAAATTAATGTTCCCAAAATATCAAAATCGAGGATATTTTCAAGACAACACAACAAAAATATCGAAAAAAAGTTGAAAACCCACCCCGATGCGACCCCGCAAACTCACCTCTAAAATCGAAAAAATTCAAACCAAAATAACTCGGCGGCCATCTTGTTTTTTCATTTTTTTCTCATTTTTTCTTAATTCCCTTTCTAAACTTTACGAAAAACTCCAAAAACATTGGGCAAAAGGCCATAAACAAAAAAGTTGACAATCGCCGCGCAGCCGCCATCTTGAAAATGGGAAATGTCAGATTTTTCCCGAGGTGTCGGGAGGAGATGGAGAACTTTCGCCATAGACAACAAAATCCCATCTCGCCTCCTTCTGGGAGATCAATT
Organism: Thymelicus lineola; assembly: GCA_963932265.1. Classification (NCBI taxonomy): domain Eukaryota; kingdom Metazoa; phylum Arthropoda; class Insecta; order Lepidoptera; family Hesperiidae; genus Thymelicus; species Thymelicus lineola. Next base: position 8,873 of record CAWVQL010000184.1, on the reverse strand, counting down.
GTATAGGTGAGTCAGTGGTAAGTCTAGGATTATATATAATAATAACTAGGTTTTCGCGTGGGGCGCGCGCTGCTAAAGCAGCGCGCGTGCCTTTCTCTTTCGCAAAAGACAAAATAAATAAATAGTTTTTTTCAAAATTGTCATCGGTCTTTGAAATTTATTTTTCGATTCAGGGGTCTGTTTGCGAAATGTTTGGCTTCAAACTACTACTTTTAGTTTGTCTATTTTTTTGGCATGATTAACAGAATATGAGAGGGAGGGGGTGAGGCAGAGGGAGTGGGAGAGGGAGGGAGAGTGAGTGGGAGGAAGATGGAGAGGGAGACGGAAAGGGAGGATGAGGGAGAGGGGAGGAAGAGGGGAAGGAAAGCGATCGAGAGGGAGAAGGAGAAATTGATAGGCGGTACAAAGTTTGCCGGGTCAGCTAGTTGATAACTAATAATAACCATTTATACTTATAAACGCCTCATACATTGTATTGACTTTCAATGGACAAACAATCTGAAATATTCGACACAAAATACATTTGTATATAAATTAATATTTTTATATGGCAACACTGCAACATTTTTCCTCCGATGTGTGCGATCTATAAGTACCAACAGCCTCCTGATATATTGTAAGGACATAAGATTGATGAAATAGCCTGAAATATTACATAAAAAAGTACATTTTGTATGAAAACTTTTATTTTTTGTATGGCAACCCTAAAATATTTTTTCACCATCATTTACGGACTATTAGAGCCTACAATCGCCCTATATATTATAAGGCCATCAAATGAAGACAACCACCTCAAATATTTGAAATAAGAAAACATTTGTATGAAAATTATTATTTTTTGTATGGCAACACTGAAATTTTTTTCACCAAAATTCACAAAATATCAGTACCTACAAATGCCCCATACATTATAGTAGCGAAATATTCAATCCAAAAATAAATTTGTATGAAAAATATTATTTTTTGTATGGCAACACTAAAATTTTATTGTTTCCCCAAAACGAATGATTTAATTAAGAAATATCTCCCATACATTTCTTATACTCCTGATCTATAGTTTAGGCTCAACTACTCGAAAAGTGAAAAAAATTCTGGACTCCAGTGTTGCCAGTTTATTAAGATGAAAATGGTCAAATGTCATTACGACGACCACTTGAAATGTTTTGGTAAAATATTTTGATTAAAAATATTTTTCCTTCTACTTTTTATATTTTTGAATGGAAAGTCCAAAAAATTGTATGAACGAAGAAAAGAAAAACCAAACATGGCAACATTTTCGGTTAAGTTCCATAACCGGCCCATACAAAGTAACCCCGTCAAATGTTGCCAACCTACTAATTTTTTCGTTCAAAAAATGCAATTTTTCGTACATTTTACAAAATGGCCGTCACGGGTTCCGCCATCTTGTTGAAAAAAAAATTATCTCCAAAATATCAAAATTGAGGACACTTTCAAGGGAAAACAAAAAGAATATTATAAAAAAGTTGAAAAACCACCCCGATGCGACCCCACAAAGTCACCTCTAAAATTTCAAAACTTTAAAGATAAATATCTCGGCGGCCATCTTGTTTTTTAAATTTTTTCTAATTTCATCGTATTTGTCGTCCCAAAGTTATTCGAAAATGACACCAATATTGGGTAGGTGCTCACATAAATAAAAAAGTTGACAATCGCCGAGCGGCCGCCATCTTGAATTTTCAAACGGTCGGATTTTTCCCATAGTGACCATACGTAGTCAAGCAACTTTCCCATACATCATTATAACCCCCCATCAATACTTTCGGCTGGGCTACTCGAAATGTGAAAAAACGGGAAAAAAAATTCTAGCTCCCAGTGTTACCAGTTAATTTAGATAAAAATGGTCAAATGTCATTACGACGGCCACTGAAAATTTTTTTGTGAAATTTTTTGATTAAAAATGTTTCTCCTTCTACTTTTCATATTTTTGAATAGAAAGTTCACAAAAATGTATGAACGAAAAAAAAATCAACATACCCTGGCAACACTTCAGACTAAGTTACACAACCGCCCCATACAAAGTGACCCCCTCAAATGTTGCCAACCTAAAAAATTTTTCCTTCAAAAAATGCAATTTTTCGTACATTTTATAAAATGGCCGCCACGGGGTCCGCCATCTCGTCGAAAAAAAAAATATACCCCAAACGTCAAAAAAGGGGATAGATCCAAGGCAACAAAGAAAAAAAATCGCAAAAAAGTTAAAAACCCAACGCAATCCGACCCCGCAAAGTAGCATCGAAAATTGAAAAATTTCAAACTTAAATATCTCGGCGGCCATCTTGTTTTTTCAAATTTTTCCAAATTCATCGTAACACTTTTCCCAACATTAGTCGAAAACGACACCAATCTCGGGTAGCTGCATAATAAAAAAAAAAGTTGGTCTTTGCACCTCGGCCGCCATCTTGGATTTTTGAAAAGTTGGAGTTTTCCCATAGATCCGGGAGTGAACCAAAAATTCCCCCATACATAGTATCTACCCCCCACCACTCCTTCTGGGAGATCAATTCGGGTTTTCGTAAAACGAAAAAAAAATTCCAGCAACCAGTGTTGCCAGTCGACATCGATGAAAGTGGTCAAATGTCATTATGACAACTACGACACGTTTGCCCGTGTGAATTTTTGATTAAAAATATTGCTCCTTCTACTTTTCATGTTTTTGAATAGAAAGTCCAAAAAAATGTGTGAACGAAGATAAAAAAAATAAAACCTGGCAACACTTTGGGTCAAGTTACACAACCGCCCGGAACAAAGGGACCCACTCAAATGTTGCCAACCAGAAGAAAAATGCACCCAAAAAATGTCGTTTTTCGTACATTTTTCAAAATGGCCGCCACCGCGTCCGCCATCTTGTCGAAAAAATTAATAGTCCCAAAATATCAAAATCGAGGATACTTTCAAGACAACGCAAAAAAAATATCGCCAAAAAGTTGAAAAACCACCCCGATGCGACCCCGCAAAGTCACCTCTAAAATGGAAAAAATTCAAACCAAAATTACTCGGCGGCCATCTTGTTTTTTCATTTTTTTCCCATTTTTTCATAATTCCCTTCCTAAACTTTACGAAAACCTCCAAAAACATTGGGCAAAAAGCCATTAACAAAAAAGTTGACAATCGCCGCGCAGCCGCCATCTTGAAAATGGGAAATGTCAGATTTTTCCCATACTCATTGGAGGGCATGGAGAAAACCCGCCATAGACAACAAAGTTGTATCTCGACTCTTTCTGGGAGAACAATTATGTCAGTCAGTCAGTGGTAAGTCTAGGATTATATATTATAATAACATAACTGCATATAAACAAAATTGTGATTTTTCAAATCGTCAAACAAGAAGGATGCATAAATTGGCTACCTCTTCGTACCGTCTTTCTAAAGTGCAACGTTCTTTTATGGGACTAGGTATAAAATTTTATAATAAAGTCCCAAAACAAATACGTGACTTACCGGTGGAATCTTTTAAGAAACGTGTAAAGGCTCAGCTCTTAGGCAAGGGCTACTATAGCATAAATGAATATTTAAATGACAAGGATGTTTGGAAATGACGAGCTAGGCAACCAGTTCTGCATAGGTTAGAGAATACCTATTCTTGTAATAGATATAAGTTTTATTTTTAAAAGATGTGCTGAGGAGTTTCTTTACGGCTTTTCTTCTCCTCCATGACAAAGCACCTTTCCGAAAAGCTGGTAGATTAAAAAAATGACGTGCATAAGAGTATCAGTGATACCTACATGAATAAAAGATTATTTCATTTCATTTCATATTTCATTTCATTTCATTCATTATACCGGACGGTGGAATTTACCGGATCCGATCACACCAATTTTTGGCAAAATAATCACCTTGTTGCTAGTGTAGATGCTTTGAATGCCTGGTATAGATGTTGTAATTAATCTAGTATTACAATCTGGTATTCTTAACGTTCAATAGGGGTGTAATGTACAGCGTGAAATTATATTTTCGTTGAAATCACTTCTTGTTTATAATTGGTAATATTTGCCCTAAATGGATGTAGGTGTAAGCTATAGGTGTATATCAATTGAAGCGCAATAACATGACAACAAAAAAAAACCCCTTTAAACCAGTGCTGGATTTAGGCCTAGGCCCGTGAGGCCCGGGCCTAGGGGCGCCATGATTTTGGGGGCGGCAAAATTTTCAGAACCCCAAAAACTTACGAGCGGTAAAATATCAGAATTATTTGTACTAAAAATATTTTTGTGGATTATTGTCACTTCAAATTAATAAAAAATTATAAATTATTTTAAATGTTGAGTTAACCTTTTAATTTGTCGGTGCAATATGAATTACGTTTAATCTATACTACTTTGAAAACAACAATACTAATTTTTATAGTGGATGCAAATTATTATTTTTTATAGTGAATTTAACCCATTAATGGCCCCCTAATGGGCACGGGTCTCTCCCATGAGAAGGCTTAGAGTTTACCACGCTGCTCCAGTGAGGATTGGTAGTGGACAGTTAGACTTTCATTTCAAAAGTCTAACTATACGCTTTTTTTATTGTCCACCTACCCGAGATTGGTCTCGTTTTCGGCTAATATTGGGATAAGTGTTACGATAAAATTGTAAAAAATAAAAAATAAATAAGATGGCCGCTGAGATAGTTTAATTTCAAATTTTTCAATTTAAGAGGGGACTTTGAGGGGTCGGATTGCATTGGGGTTTTAACTTTTTTCGATTTTTTTTTCTTTATTTCCTCGGGTCAATCCCCAATTTTGACGTTTGGGGTATATTTTATTTATTATTTATTATTGTTAAACGTTTAACGTAACCTTGTTGGAAGTTTCACTTCAAAAATGCACTAAAAATGTTTCGTGGTCGTCGTAATGACATTTGACCATTTTCATCAAATTTAACTGGCAATATTTTGGCTCCTGGATATTTTTTTTGGTTTTTTCACATTTCGAATAGCCCAGTCAAAACTATTGCTGGGGGTATTAATGGTGCATAAGAAAGTTGTTTGACTGTACATGGTGGGTATGGGAAAAATATAAACTTCCAAAAATTCAAGATGGCGGCCACTCTGCAATTGTGATATTTTTTCATACTTTAATTTTAGGTTGAATGTCACAATAAAATTAAAAAAAAATTGGAAAAACAAGATGGCTGCAAGATATTTGAGTTTGAAGTTTTTAAGTTTTCGAGGTGACTGCGGGATCGGATTGCAGTGGTTTTTTTAACGTTTTTGCGATATATTTTGTTTATTGGTTTGGGTCGATCCTCAATTTTGCCGTTTGGGGTATATTTTATTTGTCAACAAGGTGGCTGACGCCATGGCGGCCATTTTGTGAAATGTATGAAAATTGGCATTTTTTGAGTAAATTTTTGTTTTGTTTTGTTGGCGACATTTGAGCGGTTCCTTTTGTTTCAGCCGTTTGTGAATTTTGATTTACAGCATTGTCAGGTTTGGTTTTTTTCTTTGTTCATACAATTTTTTTGGACTTTCTATTCAAAAATATGAACGTAGAAGGAAAATTAATTTTTAATAAAAATTTGATAAAATTTTTCGTGGTTTTCATAATGACACTTGAACATTTTCGTCTAAATCACCTGGCAACACTGGGAGCCAGAAATTATGTAACTTTTCGAGAAGTTGAGCAAAATCTATAGATTTTATAGATCAGGGATACGAAAATGTATGAAAAATATTTCTGCATTAAAATAGTATGAAAAATAATATTTTTCATACAAATATACTTTTGCATGATGTATTTCAGACGGTGTTGTCTCCTTTTGACGTCAGTTAAATGTAAGCGGCGCTTGTTGGTACTAACTGATCATACACATTGGAGGAAAAATGTTTCAATGTTTCCATATAAAAATATTAATTTTCATATCTTTGGTTTTATCTTCATATTTTTAGTTTAAATATGTATTTTGTGTCGAATATTTCAAACTGTTCCCATTGAATGGTATTACAATGTAGGAGGCGTTTGTTAGTATTAACGGTTATTAAAATATATCAATGAAAAATTTTTCAGTGTTGCCCTACAAAAACAATAAACAAACCAAAAGTACCTTGAAGCCGAATATATCGCAAAATTCGCAAACAGACCCCTGAATCGAAAAATAAATTTCACAGACCGATGATATTTTTGAAAGAACTATTTATATATTTATTCTGCAGTTCGCGCCCCACGAAAAAGTAGTATAGTATATTGAAATAAATAATTTTAATTTAAAACTATAAACGATTATTATATAAACTAATAAAACGTTGTATTTAAGTTAGTAAAATTTGATACATAATAATTCAAATTTAAAAAAATTGCATGTTTATTTTTGATACACCTCCTCTTAGAGCAAAAAGGGCGGCATATTATTATGGGGCCTAGGGCGACATCAAACATAAATCCGCCACTGCTTTAAACATATAAAGATGTGTAGTTGTATACATGTACACTTGTTATTAGCTCCTTCTTAAAGAAAATAAAGAGGAAAGAATGTAGGAATTGATATAACTATGTACTATATTTTTAGACGACAAGACAAGTTATATTAACTATGAGTTCTACTTACAGTCTGATAACTATAATTTTAATAAGAAGTGGAAGTTGTCTAGAACGCAGGTATAATATTATACAGAGTGGTCCAAAAGTATGGAAACCCCTGAATAACTCCTCAGGAATGCTTTTAGGAGGAAAATGTTTCGTACAAAGTTTTTTGATTTTTTCTGGACTAACCGATGATGACCTTGAATTTGACCTTGACCGTGGCTTTGAAGGTCAAATCAAGGTCAACTTCATTTTTTCAAATTGTAACCCCTATTTTTTATTCCAGATTCGGAAAGGGCAGAAAATTTTACGCCAAAAACGACCTTGAACCTGACCTTGAATGCTAAATCAAGGTCAGTCATTTTTCGAACGGGAGACTCCCATTTTTTATTCTGGATCTGGGAAGGGCAGAAAATATGATGTCAAAAAAAACCTTGATCCTGACCTTGACCATGACCTACATCTTTAAATCAAGGTGAGGTGATATTCTCTACCGAGAATCTCCATTTTTTATACCAGATTGTACCGTGTATACCTTTTTGTAACGATGTAGGTCATGGTCAAGATCAGGATCAAGGTTCTTTTTGACGTAAAATTGCAGAGATTAAGAAAATAGGAGTCTTCCATTCGAAAAACGACCTTGACCTTGATTTATTATTCAAAGTCATGGTCAAGGTCAGGGTGAAGATCTTTCTTGACGTAAAATTCGCCCTTCCTAGATCCAGAGTAAAAAATAGGAGTCTCCCGTTCGAAAAATGACTCTGACCTTGATTTAGCATTCAAGGTCATGGTCAGGGTTAGGGCCAAGGTCGTTTTTGGCGTAAAATTTTCTGCCCTTTCCGAATCTGGAATAAAAATAGGAGTTACAATTTGAAAAAATGAAGTTGATCTTGATTTGAACATCAAAGCCACGGTCAAGGTCAAATTTAAGGTCATCATCGGTTATTCCAGGGAAAATCAGAAAACTTTTGTACGAAATATTTTCCTCCAAAATGCATTCCTGAGAAGTTAGTCAGGGGTTTCCATACTTTTGGACCACCCTGTATAACGAACTAATGGAACCGTTTTTAGGTATTTATATAGTATCGATAGCATTACTACTAATGTACCTCACTGGTGTGTTTATGCATATTTTTTAAGTTTACGATCCATATTGAAATCAAATAATTATGTACAAAACTATTACTGATACACAAATATTTACAAAAACTATTATTAAAAAAAAATAGTTTAAAAAAACTAAAAAACACGCTTTTATCAAAAAAAAAATCAAATCAAAAATCCTTTATTAATCCAGAAATTTTACATTTATTGTAATGATGTGGGATCTTTCCATTTAAGTATTAAAAAAAAAACTTGTATTTGGAAAGTCCCCTCTTCCCTGTGTAGTGTAGTGATTCTGGGATAAGCTGTATTGCTAGGTATATTATGTTTATAATTAATAATAATTATAGTTTATGTAATTAAATATATTATAGTCCCCACGAACTAAGAATGCATATTTGTCGTTTGTCATCGCAGTGACACTAGAGATGTACAAAAAAAATCGATTCACGAAAGAACCAATTTTTGCAACAAATCGATTCAAAATTGTAAGACTTTCTAATCGATTCAATAATTAAATTGTAAATTTTAAAAACCGAAACATTTAGATATCCACAAGTAACTGGAATGATACTGCCTCCATTGAGCTACTTAAGTTACTTTACCATACCTATACGCTCAATAATTATGTATTTACGACTATAATAAAATATTTTTTTCCTAAAATTTCACTGTTAATTCGTCCGCGCCGCATCCAGCGTATGAAATTTGGGTTTCGGTTGAATAATGAATATTGTAACCGTATTTTAATCAGTTCAAATGGCTGCGGTTAGAGATTATCGTAATAAACACTTTTGGTCATGTTCTTAAAGAAGAGAAGAAATTAAATTGTTTAATTGTTAAACACAAAGAAAGAAATAAAATAAATTCATTTTTATTTTAAGTTTCGATTATAGTAATGTATCGATTATTATGGTTTTATAAGTGGCTTCATGCCGTCACATCACTTAACGTCAGTGTAGATTTTGTCATCTTCATATAACATTGACATCGACGCCTTATTTTTTTATTCAATTTTGCATAAATTATGATGTGATGGGATTTTTACTAGATTATAACGTTTAATGCTTAAGGATATAAATAAGGATGCTTGGAAAGGATGCTTGGAAATGACTAGCTAGGCAACCAGTTCTGCACAGGTTAAAGAATACCTATTTTTGTAATAGATATAAGTTTTATTTTTAAAAGATGTGCTGAGGAGTTTCTTTACGGCTTTTCTTCTCCTCCATGACAAAGCACCTTT
>CAWVQL010000183.1:0-68646 GCA_963932265.1 Thymelicus lineola | reverse complement strand
GGTAAAGGACCCTAAGGGAGCTACCGGTCCTGCAGGAATTCTTATCATTCTTAGAATGTAAATTTATTGCATTAGAAGCTTCTCGCCGTAAGCAAGAACATACTAACCAACCAAAGTTAAACTTTCAACACAATTCACCGCGTCATAACACTCATAACTTACCATCTAACCATAAAAGATCATTCAATTCAAATAATAATTATCATCCATTAACTCGCTATAACCCCAATAACATGAAACCGAACATGAATACGTTCCACGTGTCGCGGTCAATCACTTGTATATTGTGTAACGCTGACCACGGATTATGGCAATGTAGCAGATTTTTGCAAATGTCTAATGAATTAAAATTAAATACAGTGAACAAATATAATTTATGTCGCAACTGCCTTACTAATCATAACAACAAACCATGTTTTTCAAGTAAACGATGTCGTAAATGTCTAGGTACGCATAATACTTTGATGCACGAGGCATTAGTTAAACCTAAACCTGTTACTATGTCATCGAAACCAATAAAGCCTGCACAAAATATACCTCCTATCGAACACGTGCCTACATCTAGCCATGTGTCCCAGGACAGTATATCTGAAATTTTGTTAGCTACTGCCATGGTTTATGTCACGGGGGTAGACGGTTCTCAACATACCATGAGGGCTTTAATTGACCAGGGCTCTCAAATTTCTTTAATTAATGAAAAAACGGCGCAGACTTTAGGCTTAAAGAGAAACCAGTGCAAGGGTAAGATATTTGGGGTAGGTGAAAAAGAAAATCATTGTAAGGGGACTATGAATGTTGAGATACGGTCGATGTATAATGATTTCTCGGTAAACACTACAGTTTTTATTATGAATAATTTAATTAAGAGCTTACCAAATAAAACGTTTTCTAAACCATTATGGTCGCATATTTAGAATATTAAGTTAGCGGATCCTAAATTTAACGAGAGCCGTCCGATTGATTTATTGCTTGGAGCCGATTTATATAGTAAGATTATGCTAGGTGGTATTATACGTGGAGACAATGATGACCAGCCCATAGCCCAGCAAACCCAGTTTGGGTGGCTGCTCTGTGGCTCGATGAAGCCACATTATAGTTGTAACGTCGTTCTTCATAACGTTGATGATTTACGTAGGTTCTGGGAGAATGAAGAAATTAACCAGCCGATTGAAATGTTGAGCGATGACTATAAATGCTTAGAGTATTTTTTAACAACCACAAAGAGACTTGAGGACGGTAGGTATGAGGTTAGATTACCATTTAAACCAGGAACAAAAAATCAATTAGGAGGTACGAAGCAGCTAGCTATGGCGCAGTTTCGTGGCTTAGAGAGGAAATTAGAGAAGAATAGTCATTTAAAAGGGGAATACCAACAATTTATGAATGAATATCGCGATCTTAAACACATGATTCCGTCTACTAACACTACACCAGAGTGCTATCTGCCTCATCATGCTGTCACCAAGGTAGGGTCTCCAGCTAATAAATTTAGGGTAGTTTTTAACGCTTCTGCTAAGTCTTCTACCGGTACCACACTTAACGATACAATGTATACGGGGCCTAACTTACAGCAAGACTTACAAGAGTTAATTTTAAAATGGAGGCAATATCGGTATGTCTATACTGCTGATATTGAAAAAATGTATAGGCAGATACTAGTACACCAGGAAGACCAAGTTTACCAAAAGATCCTGTGGCGAGAGTCTCCAACTCGACCAATACAAAGTTTTCAGTTAACTACCGTGACGTACGGAACCAAACCAGCACCATTTCTTGCTATGATGTGTCTCAAGCAGTTAGCGAGGGATGAACAACAAAATTATCCCGAAGCTACCAAAATATTAGAAAATAGTTTTTACATGGATGATTTTTGTGGTGGTAGTCACTCGATAGAAAACGCCTTACTACTCAAGTCAGATTTAGTTAAATTATTGAAAACAGGCGGATTTAATTTACGTAAATGGCAATCAAATGAACCTAAATTATTATTATTAGATGTAGGGATGAAGGGGTGCAATGAACAGGTATATGAATTTAAACAACCAGATACCGCTAAAACTTTAGGATTAGGGTGGAATCCTCAAAACGACCATTTTAAATTTTCGAAATTGCCGCTAGAGTCAAAATCAGACCTTGCTACCAAACGATTGCTTCTGTCGGATATCTCAAAGCTATTCGACCCGTTAGGATGGCTAACGCCACTAACTACTACCATGAAATTGTTATTTAGAGATGTATATGTGTCAAAAATTGATTGGGATGAACCATTACCGACAACTATTAAGACCAAATGGGATACTTTAAGAGATGATTTAAGTGATATAAATACTATTGAGATAAAGAGATGGCTAGAATTAAAGAAAGATAATCAGGTTGTTCAGTTGCATGGGTTCTGCGACGCGTCGGATAAGGCCTACGCGTGTGTCATTTACTGTAGGGTGAGCGAAGGTAACCATCATACCATCACGTTAGTCGCTGCGAAGGGTAAACTCGCTGCGATGAGTAAAACCATGTCAACACCACGCTTAGAGTTATTAGGTGCCGTTTTACTTTCATCACTAATGAAAAAGGTCTTACAGTGCCTGCCAGAGTACTATATCGAAGTATACGGCTGGATTGATTCTACAGCTGTGCTAGGATGGTTACAAGGCGAGCCAGCACGCTGGAAGCCATTTGTAGCTAACCGAGTAAAATGTATTACAGATATAATTCCATCAACCAGTTGGCGATACGTAAAAACTAAAGAAAACCCGGCTGATTGCGCTAGTCGCGGTTTAACGCTTGCACAGCTTAAAAAGCATGAGCTGTGGTGGCAAGGTCCGTCGTGGTTGCATTCATTTAACATCCAAAATACCAATAAAACCATTTATAAAACCGACTTAGAAGTAAAATCCTCATTTTTAAAACAATCTAATGTAGTTATAATTGATAAAAGTAGCGAAGTAATTTAGAATAGAATAGAATAGAATAGAATTCATTTATTGTGAGACTGTTTACATTTTACATGTTGGTGTTAAAATCAGATATAAGTATTAACAGTCTACCCTTATCGGGCATACAATTTGTCGGATTTTATAAATATTAAATTAAATTTGTTACATGCTTAGGTACCTACGAGAATTTATCAATTCTTATAGTCAACCGAAATTAATAAAAATAGGGAAAATATTATATGTCAGACAGAATAATAATAATTACAATAATTAAGGCTCCATGTCAGCAAAGAATTCATTTAAGTTATAGTATACTTTACGGATAAGCCATTGTTTTAATGTATTTTTAAACTTATTGCTACACAGAATTTTAATATTAGTTGGCAATTTGTTGTATATACGAATGGCAGAAATATACGTAGATTTCTGATAGATCATGCATTTTATCATGGGTGTATATAAATCATGTTCATTTTTATGTCTTTGTGGGACATTTCGAATCCGCATTTCTGTTTTTTTCTTGAACATCTCCATATGTTTTCGCACAAAAAGACAGATTTCAAGGATGTATATCCCTGTTAACGTAAGAAACCTTTCTTCTGAAAAAATCTTTCGTAATGATTCAAGTCTTGGTTTACTGTAAATAATTCGCAGGGTACGTTTTTGAAGGATGAAAGTTCTTTGTACGTCAACAGAGTTTCCCCAGTAGATTACACCATAAAGAAGGTAAGGGTATATAGTGCCAATATTTTACTTAAAGATAAATTTATTTTACAGGTCATAATTTATTTCATGAGAAACTCATTCAATGTATAAAAGCACTTTTCAATCAACCAGTTGTGCAAAGATTTCCTAAAGTGATTTAAGTTTAATTTTTTTATGTTTTCTGGTAGTCGATTATATATCCTAACACACATGTGATAGGAGTTATTTTGTCTCTGTGTGGTTCTACACAGTGGCAACGTTAGTTTGTCAGCGCGTCGGCTAGTGAAGTGCTTATAGTGTTCCTTATTTTCAAACAAATACATATGTGATTTTACAAAAACTGATACTTCATATAAATATAAACAAGGTACGGTCAAGAGTTTTAATTCTTTAAAAAAAGGTTTGCAACTTGTTTCTGTTCTTAATCCACACATTGCTCGTACACATCTCTTCTGTGCTATGAAAGCTTTATTTATTGTCACAGAGTTTCCCCAAATTATTATACCGTATCTTAAGTTTGATACGACGTAGCCATGGTATGCTTGCAGAGCAGTTTTTCTATCACAAATTTTAGGAATCCTCCAAAGCGGGTAAATAAAGCGGTTTATTTTTGAGCAGACTTTGTCTACATGACTTTTCCAATTACATCTGTCATCTAATTCTAAGCCTAGAAATGTAATAGAATTTGTTTCAGTGAGTTTTTCCGTGTCACATTGAACATTAAGCTTTAATTTTTCCCATCCTTTATTTCCGAATTGTATATATTTCGTTTTTGTAATGTTAATTTGTAGGTTATTATTTTTGAGCCATCTTAATATTTTGTTAACTGTATTGTTTATTTCGTCATTAAAATTTGCAGATTGATTGTCCGTTATAATAGCAGCTATGTCATCTGCAAATAGAGAGCATTCACAGTTTGTAACATTTGGTAGATCATTAATATAGATTATGAAAAGTAGAGGTCCTAATATGCTTCCTTGAGGGACACCTGCTTTAATAAATAGGGGTTCTGATTTATAGCTCTCCTCTTCTTTTTTTGAGTTTATGTTAGTTACTTCAACATATTGTGTTCTATTAGTAAGGTAGCTTTCCAGCCATTCTAATGGTCGTCCACGGATACCGTACCTCTCGCATTTCCATAGGAGTAGTTTGTGAGAAACAAAATCGAAAGCTTTGGTCATATCGTAAAATATGCCTACTGTTTTATTTTTCCTATCAACGTTTTCTAGTATACTATTTACCAGGTTAAATGCCGCCAGTGATGTCGATTTGTTCTTGCGAAATCCATTCTGTTGTGGGGTTAATATACCGTGTTTTTCCACAAAGTTAAGGATACGCGTATGCATTGCTTTCTCTATTATTTTTGAGAATATCGGGACAAGTGCAATTGGGCGATAGTTATTCATAGATGTTTTATCATCTTTTTTATATATAGGCTTAATAACAGATATTTTTAATTTATCCGGAAATATGCCGGTTGTAAAAGATAAATTTATTAAATAATTTAATGGTGGTGTGATTAGTTTCGCAGTAATTTTTATAATTTTTGTAGGTATCTGATCATAGCCAACTGAATTAGTGTTTCTAAGGCTCATTATTATTTTGAATATTTCGTTTATGTCAGTTGGGTAAATGAATAAGGAATTATTGTTATCATCAATTTTATAATTATAATGATTGGATGTCAAAGTATTTTTAGATGTCAAATTAATAAAATATTTATGAAATTTTCTGCTATGTCAATAGGTGAAGTTATATATGAATTATTGTGAATCTGAATTTTATTAATAATTTTGTCATTTTGAGGTGTCAATGTGTCATTTTTTATGAGTTTCCATGATGCCAGACATTTGTTTTTAGATTTTTTAAGGTATTTTTGATTGCTAAATTTTTGGGCCTGCAATATACACTTTTGGAGAGTTTTATAATAACGGATGTATTTATTCTTTAATTCTTGGCTTCGGTTTTTATAATAAGAGAATCTTAATTTACGTTTATTTTTTGTTGATACTTTTATACCCTTACTAATCCAACGTGTTCTGTTATCATTTTTATTTACTTTTATTCTTATTATAGGGAAGCATAAGTTGAAAAACAATACGTATAGGTCATGAAAATAATTGAATGCCTTATTTGTATCCGTCTCATTATAAACATCAGTCCAGGTCATTTGTTCAATACAACTATAAAACTTTTGTATATTTTTTGTGCTGTAGTCCCTTCGTCTTATAAACTGGGCTTTTATGCCTATTATCTTATTCTCACAAGGAAGAGTAAGAAATTGCCCAGTGTTATGATCTGATAAATTTAGGTTGAGCACTTCACCGACTGCATTTGCCTTATTACAGATTATTTGATCCAGGCATGCATTTCCCCGAGTAGCACTCTTTATATAAATTGTGTAATTATAGTTTTCTATTAGAGTCATGAAATCGGAAGTGAGGGTATTACATTTAAGTATATCTATATTAAAATCGCCTGTAATTATCACAGTTGTTTTTATATTACGGCGGCAGTATTTTAGTAATTTTTCTAAGTTTGCTAGAAATACATATGGATTACTACTTGGTGTCCTATATATACATATTATAATACATTTGATGTGAGGTAGTTCTACACCGCATATCTCAAAGCAGAGTTCCAGGCTCATCGCTTTTAAAATTTTAATATCACGATATTCTATGTTTTCCCTACACATAATACAAGTCCCTCCACGTCTTTGTAGAGATCTAGAGAAACTAGCTGCAAGACGATAGCCATGTAATTTTAAATTTAGCTCTTCCCCTTGTTTTATGAAAGTTTCACATAAACACAGAATATCTATCTTCCTATTATTGTCTTGTAAATCTTGCAATGTTATTTGTAATAAATCTTTTTTACTGATAAAGCCTGCAATATTTTGGTGAAGTAGTGTAAGTTTATTTAAAGTATCGTTAACGAAAATTCATGTTTGCATTTGTGTCTAGTTGTGATTTAGTTTCCTGTTTTTTTGAAAAATAGTGTAAAATAGTTTTCTGTTTTAACTTTGGTATATGGGTTAAGCTTTGGCTATGTGCTCTGTATGTTGGAGAGGACTGCAAGCGTTTTTTTAAAGCTTTGACGTCAAGATACTTTCTTTCGTAATCTAAAGAGTCTATACATAAGTTTATTTTATAACAGATGTCTGATAAATAGTTTTTGGAAGACATGCTATTATGGATAAAATGACAGTTTTTGTAGGTATTACAAATAAGGCGTAATTTTTGGTTTAAAAGTCTTTCATTGATATGCTCATTGCACAGTACATTTAATAGCAGGACCTGGCATTTTTGAAAATGTTTTAGAGCGGCTCCCAGTTCCAGTATAACTTTTGTAGGGTTTGTGTCGTTTTCCCCAACGCACAATATAACTTTAGTACAGTCTGTTACATTGGTGCTTGTACAAGCTTTGAGAATTTCTTCTGTGGGGGCATTGGGTTTAGTTTCTGAAAATACAGAATACTTTTCATATGTGGAGTTCTGACGAGATTGTAATAGGGCTGAGGCCAGACCAATACATTGCTGTGACCCATAAATGAGTATTTTATTTCTGTTGGTTTGTGCATCATATTCATTTTCTCCGGGAGAGTATATGTTTGATTTTTCCACCTGTTGGGGTGACTTTAATGTACTATCATTGGAAGAACTTTTCAAATATTTTGGAGATGAGCAAGATTCATTTTCATTTTTTCCCAATAATTGCTGATTGTCATTTTGAGTATTATGTGAAATTATATTTATATTATGGCCTGTGTTTGTTTTTTCTTTTATTTTCTTATTTTTCCTGGTAGTTTTAATAGGACTTCGTTCATAGGTAATGCTAGTTAATGCATTTATTTTCCTGTCTCGGTCTGAGATTTGTTTTAATAAATTATTCTTTTCAATTATTAAGTTTTCTATCTCTGTGTGTGCACTTTCTAAATCTAGCTTCAAGTTTTGGATTTGTATCTTTAGTTCATCCACTTCTTCATTGACTCTGGTGGACAGATCAGGCAAGCTCCTTTGAAGGATGGAGTTATTTGATATAAAAGATGCTTCGTCATTGTCTGAGGCCGAGTGGGATGAAATGTCCAGTGTTTTCTTTATTTTATTTCGTATGGTTACCATCTCAGGCGACAATTTAGAGTGCTGGATAGGGTGATTTGAGCTAGATAGCGCACTTTCTTTGCTTACTATTATATCTGATGAATTAGAGGCTGATATGGGTACGCTAGATGCAGGTTTTTCCTGCTTACTTAGGCAGCTTTCACATTTCCACTTTTGTTTTTGTTCCTTGGTCATGGCGGAAATTTTTTTAACATTCATTGCTGCACACTTTACATCCAACTCTAAATTGCATGCTGAACATACTATGAAAATATTATTTTTTATTAAGGATTTGCATTTCATACATCTTTTAATAGACTTCGTACTAAGATCATTCTTTTTCGAAGACATGTTTAGGATGTTAATGTAGTGACATCTATTTATGAAAGTTACTTATGGTTTTATCTTCGATCAGTTCGTACGATGCTAGTTAGATGGTATGTCTACTTGCCGATAGATGTCAACATTGAATTATTGTTGTTTATTTATACTAGATGGGGTTACTTCTGTAGTGAATGATGATCTTCCTTTTTACCTTTCAAAGTTAAAGCTAAATGCTACTCGTCACTAGATGGCACTGTTATGATAAATTTTCTTCGTAACGGTCTATTTTGAAATATTTTTGTATAGCACATTCCTTCCTGAGACTTTCTGATTGTTATAACACTGTATTAATGAAGTTTTTAAATCATATTTCACGTTACACATAAAGTTTATTATTTTTGTTTCGTTTATATGTTGATTTTTAAGCTTATTTAAATGACACTAATCATGAGTAGTATTTTCAAGTTTTAAACTGAACGGCTGCACTATTTTTGAAGATAACACTCACACTGTGGATTTTCAACTTTAGAAACTTTTTTATATGCACAACTGATCAATTATTGCACTTTTTATATTTTTAAAACTCAGAGCAATATTATCACGCACTATCACATAATGCGCCACCTGGCATGGTAGCATCATCTGCAAACATAACGCACAGGTGTTTAGTTTTGTTAGGCATTTCGTTGACGTATATTAAAAAAAGTAATGGACCTAATATACTTCCTTGAGGGACGCCAATTAGACATTTTCTAAATTTAGATTGGATATCCTCTTGTACGTTATGAATTTTATTGAAATTAGTTAAGACTACAGATTGTTGTCTGTTAGACAGATAAGATTCTATTAATTGCAATGCAGTTCCACGTATACCAATTATTTCCATTTGCCTTAAAAGTATGCTATGTACGACACAGTCAAATGCTCTGGACATGTCTAGAAAAAGTGCAGAGCATTGTTCCTTGCAATTCAAGTGTTCCCATACTCTGCTAAGCATGGTATATATCGCTGTTGAAGTAGAAAGATTCTTTCGAAAACCGTACTGTAGTTTGTTTAGAATTTGATGTTTGTCTAGATAGTTTTCTATTCTGTTATAAATTACCTTTTCGAATATTTTGGAAAAACATGGGAGCAGAGCTATGGGCCTATAGTTACAAATGTCATTTTTTGGGCCTTTCTTATGTAGAGGCTTAACAATAGTTACTTTTAATTTTTCAGGGAAACTACCGGTTTCAAGCATTAAATTAATTATGTGCACTAGAGGCTTAACAATTTTCGAAATAGATGCTTTGATTATTTGTATTGAAATTCCGTCATGGCCACAGCTTTTTTTATTTTTCATTTGATTTACAATTCTGATGATTTCTAGGTCGTCTACTGGTTTTAGGTAAATGCTGTTGCATACGCGGTCAGAGCTGGGTTCATATTTATCGTCTTTAAAGCTTTCGTCAATGTTTTGGGTTATATAAAAGTTGTTAAAAATATTTGCAATTTCTGTCATATTTGTGATAGTGTCCGTTCCTATTTGTATATTTTGTATTGTTTGTTTTTCTAACATACTTAATTACTTATTGAATAAATTCAGTTCTATAAATAAGGTCATTCGCATATTCGCGTGGATATTACGATTACCTACCTATCGGAAATCAGTTCATCAACCCTATCTCACATTACCGGAGCTGCGGCGCGCTAAAATGCAAATCATCAAATATACACAACAATCGTCATTAGGTCAAGACTTAGATTATTTAAATAAACATAATAAAGTACACACTAAAAGTAAAATTTTGAGTTTGAATCCTATTTTAGATATGGACGGAATCTTACGTGTAGGAGGGAGGCTTCGAAACGCTCAGATAAATTCTGAGATGAAGCATCCTATTATTCTCCCACACAACCATCGTTTTACCATTTTATTAATTAAACAAGCTCATGAATTAACTTTCCATGGGGGTGCTAGGTTTACATTGTCTCATTTAAGAAAAAACTACTGGATCATTGGAGGATATATGGCAACCAAAAAATATATTAGACAATGTGTTACATGCCGGAAACAAGAACCGGTATTACAGAGTCAGCTTATGGGTGACTTACCAGAAGCCAGGGTGAACCCTGAGTGCCCTTTCTACCATTGTGGCGTTGACTATACAGGATTCATCGAAGTGAAGGCCAATAAAGGACGTGTGATAAAAGCCAGTAAGGATTACATTGCTCTTTTTATATGTATGGTGACGAAGGCAGTTCATATAGAACTTGTATCAGATCTGACCAGTTCAGCCTTTTTAGCGGCTCTTCAAAGAATGGCAGCCAGAAGGGAGGCGCCTCGTCACTTATATAGCGATAATGGGACCAATTTTATAGGAGCCAATAAGATGTTACAAGAGGAGTTTGAGTATTTACAACAATTATATAGCAGTAGCGAATTTCTAGCAGAGATCAATGAAATGGATATCGAATTTCACTTCTTGGCGCCATCCTGGCCGAGTGCTGGTGGGATATGGGAGAGATCAATAAGGTCCCTCAAACACCATCTCAAGAGAGTCGTTGGTCACCAAAAACTCACTTATGAAGAGTATGCTACACTGCTATCAAAAATAGAAGCATGCTTGAACTCGCGACCACTTTGTGCTCTAACGGAAGATCCCGAAGATCTTGATTTCTTAACACCAGCTCACTTCTTAACGACAAGGCCTGGATTAACCATAATAGAAACCGAAAAGGACGCCAGAACCAGGTGGCATTTAACATCTAAATTATTTCAAGATTTATGGAAAAGATGGAAAGTAGAATATTTGACAATGCTATCAGCAGGAAATAAATGGAAGGGAGTTAAAGATAACATAAAGGTGGGAGATCTGGTCGTGATTCATGAAGAAATCGTGCCACCCGGAAGGTGGGCTATGGGACGAGTTATAGACATTCATCCTGGAGACGACGGATTGGTTCGAGTTGTCACCCTAAAAACCAAGAACGGTACCATAAAGAGGCCTGTTGTGAAATTGTCAGTTCTACCAATTAATAATAACCCTCAACTAATCGACCATACCATAAAATCACCAGACCAACCCTTGTCAGAGAAAGAAGAGGAACCAGATGTAGACGAAGGCACGAGAAAAAGAAGGAAACCAAAAAGATTTTCATTTGTAACCGTAGCTACCGCTATGTTATACTTCATGACTCTATTGTTACCAGCCAACGCTATTTTCAATATAAAAGAATTATCACCAAACCAGACTTTGTACTTTGATCCCATGACCAACGTTCAGCTAATCAGAGACAAGTGGAACTTAATTCTTTATTATGACATGGAACCATATTGGGACGCTATTGATTCCTATAGTAAAATTTCGACTTATTTGAATAAACTGTGTAATATCATTCAAAACAACTCCCATTGTCATACGATAAGTTTACAATTACATAATGAATTCGAAGAACTAGAATACTACAATGAACTTTTATTAACTCAGCATTTTAACATTCACGCCAGCCGTCGGCGCAGAGGTCTTATTAATGGCATCGGATATCTTGCGAACCAACTCTTCGGCGTATTGGACTCCTCTTTCGCGGAAAAATATACCAAAGATATTGAGTTGACCAGAAACAATGAAAAACATTTAGCCGAGTTATGGAAAAACCAGACGTCAGTAGTAGAAGCGGAATTTTCTTTCATGAAAAAGATGAAGGAAACAGTCGATAAACAACACAAATTTATTAACAAAAAATTAAACGAGTTAGAATCTAATACCAATATAATACAACAAGAAATTCAAAACATGTCTTCGGTACAAGATTTTACATTATCGGCGATGGCTGCAAGCGGTCTACTACAAGGTTTTCGTAGGCTACAAGATGCATTCATAGATACAATTACTGATATTTATCATGGTCAAGTTAGTGTTCATTTATTGAAGCCAGAGCAGATGAAGAGTGAGTTGCGAATCATCAACGGCCAGATGCCGAGGGAAGTTACTCTACCAATTACAAACGTGGATTCAGATTTTCAATATATCTACCAATTAATAAGAATGAAAGCTAGAGTGACGGATAAATTTATTATATTTGAGATAACATTTCCTCTAGTTAGTAGAGAAAGCTACCAGTTATACAAGATTTTACCAATACCCCGACAAATCAATAATAGCATGATCACTATAGTACCCGTATCCGAATATGTCGGTGTGAATTTAAAACAAAATACATATTTTCTTGCAACAATTAACGAATTGAACGCCTGTTTATACCATAAAGAAGCTTACCTGTGCCAGCTTTTCAAACCTATCATGAGCCTAGAACGTGATGAGAGTTTTTGCAACAAAGACGAGAAAAACCATACAACATGTAAAATTGAGAAATCACCATGCGTAAACAGATGGATAGAATTACAGTCGCCTTCACTGTACTTGTACTTCTGTTGTGATAAATATCCTATCAAAATAATTTGTAATGATAAAATATCGCTTAAACAGCTGAGTCGCGCAGGGATCATCAGCCTCGATCAGAATTGCATACTTAAAGGGAAAGAGGTTACCTTACATTCCTTACAACTACAATCCAATAATTTAAATTATTCACCAACGATTTTAATTCCGGAGCTCGATCAGATTAATAATATAGTAAATTTAAAAATCCCGGACGTAGAAACTTTACAAGAAAACCAACAGTTAAACACGTCTTTAACAATACTTGGAGACCAAATAGAAGGATTGAAAGCGAGTAAAGCAGAAGTAAATGATATATCGATGCATGATATTCATCACTACACTACCACGTACATATTGATGGCCATAGCGATAATCGCAGCAGTAGGATGGTGGTGGAGAAGAGGTCGATGCAGCCGTCGGCTCCAGCCGGTGGGTCCTACTCGTCGCCGTGGGGAGGGTCCTAGCCCTCACGGCCATCAGGTGGAGCCTCAGCCAGTGTTACCAACCTCAGTGCATAGTAAAGTGTCTCGTGCTAGTGTGCAATCGAGTGAGCGCAATGATAGTGTTCGGG
Organism: Thymelicus lineola; assembly: GCA_963932265.1. Taxonomy (NCBI): domain Eukaryota; kingdom Metazoa; phylum Arthropoda; class Insecta; order Lepidoptera; family Hesperiidae; genus Thymelicus; species Thymelicus lineola. The sequence continues at coordinate 55,586 of CAWVQL010000183.1, read as the reverse complement.
TTCGTTTACAAAACTTTGCCAAACGGTGGCCTAGTGCGCGTGGTATCAGTGCGGGTAAAAAAGATGGACAATCGCCACCTGTTCCGTGTAAACGTGTTACGGTTGAAGACTCTTTAGTATAGCATAAGATGTAATATTTTCTTAAAATAATATTTTTAATAATTTTGATTTCTACTTATTACCATTCATTATTTCTTTTACCATTTTGTCTTTAATAATAATTTTAATAATTTTGATTTTTACCTATTACCATTTATTATTTGTTTTGCTATTTTGTTTTTATTATATAAACATAAATACTTAATTATAAGATGCGGTTATGTATCTTTGTAATAACGGCTTGCATTGTAGTTGCTTAAAATAAGATATAGGTTTATTTACAATTTTATTGCATAATATTGGAGCCAAAATTGTATAGATTCAATCTCATCTCAGGCGCGGGAGTATGTTCGAGCGCTAAAGCTGATATCAGACGAGTCATTTCTTGTTCATTTTCTTCTTTCATTTTGCACATTTCACTCCAAGTGACACATCTGAACACAGAATGAAACATTAGTGCCGAATGAATTCATTAGTGAATCGATCCAACAGTGTTGGATATTGGCACTTTTCGTCTTTCACTCCCACTCCGAATGAACAAGAAATGAACGGTCTGAACACTGAGAGAATGTTCATTCGCATTCGGCCATTTTATCTCGCGTCCTGAACCGATGGACGTCATGTTGTTATTTTATCTGTGTTGCGTCGCATGCGACAAAATGTTGTTTAAGTGGAACGATAAAATACATTGCTTTTTTTAAAGAACTTTAAAAACTATCACCCACCACCGTAGATGGTTCTTTTTTTGTCAACTCTTTGATTAAATAATTACAAATCAAACTTATTCCACGACGCACGACTTCATTCGATGACATTATTATGAAAAGAATAGTGAATGTTCTTTTCTCTATCATTTCTTATTAGCCGTATGAACATAAAGGGAAAGAAAAATGAAACATTCACTCGAGTGAATAATCACTCGAGTGAACCGTCTGATATTAGCTTAAGCGATCGAACAGCTCAGCAGTTTTGCATTTAAGGATTTTTGCACTAATTTAATCATATATGTAATGTTCAATCAAATAAGTCAGTACATCGTTAACCATTGGTGTGCTCACACCAAAACCATTTCGGGCTCCATAGCATTAAATACGTCGCGTCGTATTAAATAAGTGTTTCTCACTTTGTATAACCATAAATAAATTACCAAATTACCATAACTCGGAACTTCTTATTACGGTCTGCCCAATCAAACCAACACTACCAGAACACCACCCCTTCTTACAGGAACCGCATAATATTTTAGAAAGACCTATAAATTATGAAGTAGGTGAGAGGAGAAAATCACGTTCTGTAGGGAGGTTTACTTCGGAATTCTTAAAAGGTGTATAAAGAATTTCCCGCCAGGTAACAGTATATGTAAATATAGATTACTAGTGCTCCACTGCTTACTTTGCCCATGCTTTCCAGAATAATAAGTACCCTACTTATATGTTATTCTAGTTCATGGTCTGCCTTATGGTTTATTAGTTTTTGCGTGGAAGACAAAGATATATTTTTATACAATACCATTGGTGGAATTGTAACAAACATCCAAAAATCCTCACAACTTTCACGCTTATAATAAGCAGGATAATTCCCATACAAACAAGTCCAATATTACAAACGATGTAAAATAACAAGCACTAGAGCACACAACTGCCCGTATTTACATATTTAATTTCGCACTACGTTACTGCAGCAAGTTCTTATTACGATGAATAAAGCACAGAACAACGTCCAAACTGAAATGTTTACTCTAGAAACTTTACAGCGAAATAACTCGACGTCCTGTCGTTTGAGTTGAAGTGCTTCTGGCTATGTAGTGCATGTGAATTAATTCGTAGATTCAGATTAATTCATATGAATCCAAATCAACTTTCTCCGTGTACGCAAATGTTACTGAGACAGATAAATGTGACAGATGAATATTTCGTCTTTCTGTTAAATGTGAATTATTGTGACACCGATAATTTAATTGATTTTAAAATATCCAAATATAGTTTAAATAATAATAAGTTTAAATATAGGTTAAATAAAGTTTTAGCCGTATTGGGCGGCTTAGAATACTAACCCCAATCCCACGCCGGATGGGCGGCGTAAGAGGCGACTATATCCGGCCCGCTGATGGCAGGGCCTCGAGGGATGATATTGGTAATATTGATTTTAATTGTTAATTAATACCATTATTACTATTATTATTTCTCCATGGGGTTCGCCTGGATAGCTACCACCCTTGAGTATGAGTCAGCCGCCAAACTACTCGTCTTTTTCTTCTCTCTTTCTTGGCCGGCAACGCATCGGTGATGCCTTTGGTGTTACTGATGTCCATGGGTGACGATGGCCACTTACCATCAGGTGGATCGTCAGCTCGTTTGCCGGCTATTTCCATAAAAAAATAGTTATAAAAATTTCATATAGTTTTCATCAAACATACAACCAAAAATTCAATCAAAAAACTGCATCAAAATCTTTTCATTCAATTAATAGTGCAGTCATTGAAGCATTATTGCTCCGAATTTTTTTACTGTGAACCGATTTGCGTGAAATTTTGGAATTAGGTTCATCTTACCCTTAACTTCAAAAGTGAAAATGATTTAAACTCCGCACTCACCCTGGGGGTGGTTGCCACCCCTTCTCGGGGGTGGAATTTTTTTTTTTCAAAATAACCTCGGATATCGATAGAAGGGCTAATTTTAAGCAAAAAATCACCTATAAAGTTTTTCGAAAAATCCAATACTTTTCAAGTTATTGGCAATTGAAAAATCGCAATTTTTTCACGTTTTTCATCGGTCTCTTGCAAATATCTCCAAAAATATATGTTTTATCGAAAATTTTATAAGAACCAAAATTGTAGCAGATAAAAAAACAAACAATTTAGTTTTTTTTAAATCATTCTAAGTGCAATATTAAGCTAGATATTGAAGATTAAAGCCGTTTTTTATTTTGTCTGAAATTTAATCTATGTGTTCAATGCCATCTAGCGGCGAACAGATGCATTTTATGCATTCTGCCATAAAGAAAGTTTTTGTAGTGCTTGAAATAAGCTTTAAAATGAGCACTGTTAAAGGTCTTTTGCACGTAAAATAAGTGAGCTGTATTGAAAATAAGAAGACCATTTAATATTTTTTCTTTTAAATCAATGGGTTTCATAAGTGCCATTTCCGCCAAAATGAAAATTAATCGTATTCCGCCTAGAAATAACTTTATTATGAAGAGTTTGATAGATTGTATCAGTTTGGCTGCTTCAGGACACATATTTTTCAAAAAAATCAAGATTAAAAAAAATAAAAAATTTCAAATTTACAAAAAAAACACGTTTTTTTCATAATATCTCAAAAATGACGACAGATACGTAAAAAAGTGTAGGGATGAAAAATTTAGGTACTTTTCTGACGAACAATTTGGTTTTTTTTTATTTCTGTCAAACAAAAATTGACGGAGATATGATTGTTTAAAGAGCGCGCGGCAGCGCAATCACAGTCTCTCTTAAGCCCTTTAACCCTTCACCGTTTTAAAAAAAGGTTTTTTACTACATATTGCAATGAAGGATGTTCTAGCTCTGTTAATTACCTTTAGAATGGTTTGTTATAAATTGTGATAGCATGAAAATTGAAGGAGTTATGGTCCAAAAACTTATCATATTTTTTTCTACTTAGTAACTGAAAATTTCGGAGTGTGAATATTTGGAGCAATGTGAAAGTACGCAGTATAATAGAGACCCAAAACTATTGTAACGTGTATAATATACATAATATGGCTCATATATTTTGGAAACGTAGGCATGAATACATACCAACGTTCTTACATGTATATATAACACATTTGAGTGAAGGGGCCAACGAAAAAGCCAGGTGATCAGCTGTGCATGCTCCGTATGTAATCATATATATTTACTGTTTTAATTTAGGGGTAGTTTTAAGGGTAGCAAAGTTGAAGATTATGATAATCACTTTCGAGAGTGTAGAATAATATTTAAATCCTTTTCATTTAATCAAAAAAAAAATTTTAACAATTTTTTATCAAGGGGTTGTTTTTAAGGGTTGAAAGGGGGTTAAAAATTTGACTATTATTATAGAGAACAAAATAATACTTACTCTATACTTACATCTTTTTATGTCATACCAAAGTAATTTTTTGTGATTTTTTTAATTTAGGGGTTGTTAGCAAGGGTTGTAAGAATTTCAAGGGGTTGAAAATGATTTTAATATGAGGTAATTGTGTTAGAAAACACTTTAACTTACTATTACACATGTTTTCTAGCGATAAAATGGCTCAATGTTAATTTTTCCATCAAGGGGTTGTTTACACCCCTTAAAAATAATTTGCGGAGTTCAGATTATTTTCACTTTTGAAGTTAAGGGTTAGATAAGCCTAATTCCAAAATTTCATGCAAATCGGTTCACAGTAAAAAAATTCGGAGGTAACACCGTATTTTTCGCTTCAATGACTGCACTATAAGAGCTACGAAGCTACACAATTACACACCCACATTTAAATCTTACAACACCCCCCTTTTCGCGTCGGAGACTTACAAATTCTTTAAAAAGGTCTACCTCACACCAAGTTATATATTTTATCAGTAAGATAATCTTATTTTACAAGAACAATTTAATATGGTAGGTATTAAATACGTGAAACTATGTAGACGAGAAAAAGAAATATACAAGGGAATTGGAAACGAAAATACTCGATTGTGTTAATAGTTTCGTTCAACGATTCTAACACTTGGCAAGTGGCACTATTTGTACAAAGCCTAAGGCTTTATTCGTTTTCCCGGAGACGTTATTAGATCCCAATCTAGGGTATTTCTAAAAACGTTTACGATTGTCCGAACATTAATTAAAATTCAATATAGGCACGATAGGACCGCATAGCTTCTGAACGACTTGACCGATTGAAGTCTTATTCTCTCAAAATATCAATCACATCACAATCTGAATATCTATCGTCTGGCGATACGTCCATCATTTAACAATTTAGTGTATATCGTTAATGAAATGAAGATCCCATTAAAATTTTTTTAGAATACATTTTATTGAAAGTTAAAAAACAGGTTAATATAATTATGCTCACCTTCAACATCGCAGTCAGGGACCTGGTCGGGCCATTCGTCATTAGTCAAAGAAGTAACTTAGTAAGTTGATAGTTGATAACGGGCCACCTGATGGTAAATAATCATCGCCGCTCATAGACATTAGTTACCCTGGCGTCACAGATGCGTTAGCGCTAGAGAAAACGTTTTTACAACTTCTTTTATGTAAATAGCCGACAAACGATCTGATGAACGACCGGGTGGTAATAGCCACCGTCGCTCATGAACATTAGCAAAACGAAAGTTACCACCAATGTGTTGTCGATTCAAAGAAGAAAGAGAGAGAGAAAGAAAGAGTACTCCCGTACTGGTTAATTTTAATTGAGATCCTAAACACACATTGCTTTAATTCACCACCCTGTAGGTTTTCAGTACAAATAGGAATATTTATCTAGACATACGAGTATGCATATAGCACCACAGATAAACACAGTGTTAATTAAATAATTAATTAAACATTCTTAAAAAAAACAAAACTTTCGTTCATTACAATAATAACAAACCTTCCAAAAATCTACAAAGTAACAGCAAAAATAGCTACTTCGTCGCAAGTTTGTAGTTTATTATGTACATACAAACTTTCATTTCAACTTGCTGCAAGTTTACACATACCTACCATGGCATACATCAAGCTTCTTATTTAATTGTAGACTGTATCACGTTCCTACCTTGCTATCTACTTGTATCAAACTTAAATCCTTAAATGAGAAGCACGGACGTGAAAATAACCCCGGACGTCACCTTGTCTGATCGAGAGTGACGCCGCCCGCTAACCATATGTGCGTAATTTTTAGTGCGGTCCGAGGCGGTAATGGCGGCCGATTAATAACAGCATGGTGTCAATGTGTGCGTGTGATACTTGTACGAATAGATGAGATGGTGGCTATGGGTGCCTCACTGAATATGTTGTTGACATTCCGTCTGTTTTTTTAAGTCTGTGATGTGTAGCTTGAACTTATGTTTATCTTGAAGCACGTTTAAATAAAACCCACACATTGATAATTGTTGTAAGTTTATATTGCTATCTGGAATAGACCGCCACAACAAGCAATGGCATAAATGATATTAAGCAGAAATCCATAGTTGTCGCTGTCGTAAACATTTCTAAGACCCAGTATCTTGTCGGATAAGATTACTCTACCGAACAGTAAACTTAACTACAGATAATAAAACATGGCTGGTTCATTAGAACAGAATGGCTACTTTACAGATGAGCCCTCTTTTATACCTTTCTTGAATTATGATACTCGTATATTTATTGTTTTATTATAACAATGTTATTATATCCAGTGATGTTTTGGTACCTATTCTTGTGTGTGTTCATACTGTTTATGCACTAAAAAAATATCCTATTTTTACATGAATTACTATAATGAAATCCATAATCCATATCCATAATTAATTTTACAAGAGAAAATTTTTGTATTTAAGATACTTTATAAGTATAGGTAATACAGTGACTTAACTAATTATAAAAACAATTAACACAAAGGTTGCAGGGGAATCAAACCCCTTGGCTACAGGGTCAATACAAACTGGAACACAGTGTCAGTGATTCAAAGTAGTTGTAACGAAGAAATAAAATGCGAACAAAATATTCAAATACAGTAAAAAAGGCTGCAAAACCTTTTCTCTCTAGGCTCGTAATAGTACTAGAGAAGTCTCTCAGTATTTTACGGACTTTACGGTTGTTAAATAAATACGGCTGAGTGATTAGAGTGTGTACTTCTCAGCGTAGGCTTAGGTCACTACCATACTATGAGGGGGAAAAATCCAGCCAAACGCGTGTCAGGCCAGGGTTCCGTCGTAAATTGAACGACTATTATGTAATAGTACCTGTTAAGCCTACCTAGATTATTTTAGTGTTCATTTACTAGTATCGTAAATTAAGGAAGTGGGGAGATTGGTTCTTCCAAAATAAACACTGAATGATTTAGTATTTCGCAAACGAACTCCTGAATCGAGTCTCTGGGATAAGCCTCGGACGAAGAAACCGGCAATGGACATGACGAAAATACAAATTACATTTCCATTTAGATTAGGAACTTTAATATGGCTTGCTTCACGCTGCTCGGTCGGAAGGTATTATGTTATCTTTAATTATTATTACCATTTTTAATTCTTTAGTTTTCACGTAAATTTTAAACATGTATTTCAAGCAACAAGGTGTTGGTTTCTCAAAGAGACTCAAATATCTCAAAGAAACGCAAATTTTAAGCGAGGTCGACTGAACCAAAAAAAGTAAATTTTGATAAGTGTGTAGAATACCTTTTTAAAATTCTACGAACTTTAATTCTAAGAAACGTCCTTAGATTTTACGATATTTCAACGCAGAAATTCTGTATTTTTGTTGAGAAAAATCTTGATCTTATTAAAACTCCTTCTCGTTTTACTCTCTACTTGTTTTGCTTGACTTGTATTTCTAACAAATAGTTTAATAAGTACTTCTGCTTCAGTGAGAGCTTTCATTCCAACGAAAGCAGTCTTTCGTTTCGGTTTATTTTAAGTATTTATACTGACTGAAATAAGAGCATTTCCTGGATCAAAGGGCCAAATACAGAACTGTTTAGGTGTGACTATTTATTTAATCGTCGAAATTACGAATATTCGTATAATATGTCCAGTTTTGCCACACTTTTCGTCTTTGCAATCTACTTTCTATGCTGATTGTACTAGAATAGCCTACATTATTATTTTAATGAATACACGTATGCATTAAAATAGGTATAATTTGTCATATTAATACCAGTAGTGGATAGAAAACTATAATAAACTATAATATATAACTATAATATATATAATAATAATGCACGGTCGTAATAGTGAGAATAAGTGCAGAAAGCTACACTTTATGTAATGTGTTAAAAACATGTATTATATAAAGTAAAACATTCACTATTAGTATCCATACGAAGTCCTTTGCCTTTGAAACTTGACTGTGACTTTAAAACTTTGATCGCAGAGTAACACATAGTAGTGTTACAACTGTGTGTAAAAACCATCATCACATTTACGCTTTATGAGATGTGTTTGTACAGATCGTCTACAACAACAATAACAAAATCCTCTTTATTGTACACCAAAATTATATCTAAATACATTTTATTATACAGGAACTAGTACAATAGGCGGTCTTATTACATAAATAGCAATCTCTTCCAGACAACCTATTAAGCCAATAAAGTGAACAATTTTGAAAACAGGGTAGGGTGCGTCTACTTTTAAAATGAACGTGTCTCCACTAAATATGTTATTGTTACAACCTGGTAAGTGGTGGAAATATATATACAATACAATGCAATACAAAAACCTTTATTAATTCCTTGATATAAACCTTTTTACAAATATTTAAAAATAAATTAAATAGTACTATAATTAATGTAATACATTTTTTTAAACGAGTAGATTATATTTTAATTATATTTTAATTTATACAAGCATTAAATTTTAATTTATAATTATTATTTATATATTATTTATTAAGTTATTATTCTTATAATCGTTTTGTTAATTATTATTATTATTAATAACATTAATTATAAAATGAATTTATGTCAGATTATTATTATTATTTTATTCAAGGACCTCTGAACGAGTAAAGGTCTCCTCCTATTTTCTCCACCTTTCTCTATCTTTCGCTACTTCCATCCAATTCTCTCCAGCCACTTTTCGTATTTCATTCTTCCATCGGTCTGTTGGTCTTCCTCTTTTTCGTGTCCCATGTGGTCCGGTCCATTCCGTAGCCCTTTTCGTCCATTTTTCTTTGTCCATGCGTGCAATATGTCCAGCCCATTTCCATTTTAGTTTTTTACAGTGTTTTAGAGCGTCTATCACTTGTGTTACTTTTCTAATGTCTGTATTTCTCTTTCTATCTTGTCTTTTCAGGTTTAGAATACTTCTTTCCATTGATCTCTGACAGGTTTGAATTTTATTACAAGTATATTTATTAAATATCCATGTTTGGCAAGCATAAGAGAGGCATGGTAATATACATGAGTCTAGCACTTTCTTTTTTAATTTTACAGAAAGATTAGATTTGAGAACTTAATATATATTATAATAATATGGAAATAATTATTTAAGCAACCTCAATGTTCATTTTTAAAGTGGACGATCTCTACACATAAAACTTTAAAACGACCGTGCCACATATTTAACTATGTAAAGCAAAATCTTATAAACAATATTTTTGCTGAGTTTAAGAGCAATCGCTATAATGTCTACGCCTGCCGAGGTATTTTCTGGTCTATTTCCTCTGGCTCTAATGTGAGTGTAATGGCTTGCGAAAATACCGGGATTTCAGCGGAAACACGTACTTGAATTAGTAGCTTTTGTCTGCATTTCTGCTCACACACAGCTCCGCAAAGATTCTCAGTAAACACACACATTTTAGAAATCATAAATAATCAAGACTTGAGAATAAGATCAGCTTTTTTCCCTGGCTCAAAATTTAATCCTCACGGTAGGAAATGCAGCAACATAAAAAATATTATAAGGGTTTTTGTCGCTTTGCTAGCTACAAGACTCTTCTGAATATTGCTTTGAAAAGTCTTCAAGTGTTTCAGTTGATGTATTAAGGATCCAACAAACGAAGTTATTACTAACAAATGTAATAAATAAATAAGTTATTAATAATTAGTTTATTAACCTGTAACATTTATCAACTAATCAATTTGTTTTTAGCATCTTTGACATTGCAACTGAGTTACCTACTACTTGGCCTGCTATGCTTTTCATTTACGATGGCAAATATGAAGTATCAGGCAGCATTTATACTTGTTAATAGTTTGTATAAGATTTAGAATATAAACACGACAAATACGTACATAATTTAATTTTGTACTTTAGTATCTTACACTAACTAAATAAAACTTCCTTTGTTACTCCGAGTCAAAATCAAGTTTTGTTGTTCGACTGAAACTTTAGCCTGTAAGTCACTTTGACTACATTAGCCTTGCCACATTCGCTGTGTAATTCACCGCTCCACTGTAAATCACGACAAGTCCAACCATGCAGCGCAACTTTATATATTTTCCAAGCCACGCCAGTATACTCTGAGCTTAAATATTCAACCCCTTAAATATTTATATGTCGCTTGGACGCAGGACGGTAATAGTAGATTAGCAGACGAAAATACGTTGGGGTTGGAATTATCGTTAGTTTATATGACGTTGAGGGTTAGCTGCAATGGCTGCGAGTGCAAGTATCTCGTTGTGAGGCTTCTAGCGTAAGTCCACGACGCTTCTCCGGTAAGTATTGGAAGGGTTAATGATTAGAGACAAAGGAATAATAAAGTCTCGAAGCATAAAAGTAAAACTCTAGAGTTTTGCCTTGGATGAATGATCGCTGGGGAGGAAAATTATTGAGCTCTTCCGTGCTACGGAGGGCCGTATGACGTCTGTTCCTGTTGCTATCGTAAAATAACAATCGTTAACACTTGGGTTGGCCATTTACACCTACACCAATTCGCACTGGAGCAGCATATTCTAAGCTCTCAGCCTACTCAAGAGGAAAGACCCGTTCTCAATAATGACCCGTTAATAGGTTGAAGCCTAAAGCACTTTAAAATGAATATCACACGTCGTAATTATAACGCTTCTATCCAGCTCCAAAACTAATTCTTACCCATTTAGAAATACAATTTAATCAATCACTTCCAAGTTAATCCCTAGGTCCATCTATTACGTTATTAAAGCCTCTAGGCGTTCCCCTCCTCAATAAAACCTTACGGTCACTATTAGTCTTCTCAAGGCCTGATTTGATAGCTCCAATCCTATCTTCTTGCGGTATATTTATGTATTTGATAGCTCCAATCCTATCTTCTTGCGGTATATTTAGAACGCCTACAATCCTAAATTCTAATATTTATATACCTTTCTCATTTCTCGAGATGATGATTAAATTTTACTGTTGATTTTACAGTTTAAATCAATAATGAAATAATTTTTATCGACTCCTTGTGGATAACTCGCAGAATAAGTAAACCTAAGAAAATCTGTTCATAGTTGTAAATGTTGGCCCTTTTACAAAAATAACTGAACCATTTTCAAGCAGAATTCATGACATACAGAGCTTTGTAATAATCGCATTTGTAAGTAAAACGCATAATTCTTTATTTATTATTACGCTAAAAATCCAGCAGTAACTCTATATCTATACGTAAGGAACTTGAAATACAAAATATTTATTTTTTTATTGAAATAGCCAACAAACAAACTGACGATCTACCTGATAGTAAGTGCCTATCGTTACCCATAGACATCAGCGACACCAAAGGCACAGTCCTGGATTTGTCAATAGGCCGTATAGGCCGCGGCCTAGGGGCGGCAGATTTCAGAAGATGATATATTATAGATGATTTTGCTATTAAAAAGTGTCGCAAAAATTGTAATTCTTGTTTTTTTACGCACTTTCTTAGTGACTAATTCAGTGCCTTCCTTACTATGAATGAAAAATTATTATTTTAGAAATTTATATGGGGCGGCGGAAAAAAATGGGCCTACACTCATAAAAAATATAAATCCGGCACTGCAAAGGCATCATTGGTGCGTTGCCGGCTAGGGGAGAAGAAAAAGAAAGAAAGAAGAACTAGAAAGAAAGTTTTAGTCTCAGTCAAAAATTAAAAAAGAAATACAAATATCTAATTTGGATTCTTTAAACATCCTAATTCAAACTTTTTCAACATCTGTTTATTTCACAGGTTTATTTTAATCTGTACTGAAACAATATTAAAACAATCCCTTAAAAATATAAAGGACCGTCTTTGGTAACGTGAAAAAATAAGAAAAATGTAGAATCTATGTATATTTATGCCGTGATTTTACGAATCCGAAATATATTCGAGGCACTCGTAGTCGAATAAAATTTTAATATTTTATTCAGCTCACATTGCGGAGATAGCAGCGGAAACACAAAAACGGCGATATTAGAATGACGAACAGTAATTGTGATATCTCTATGAGACAAGAAAAAAAAAATCATGGAAAAGGCCTGTTGAATAACTGAATAGGTACCTATACATATTGATCATTTCCATCGAATCGTTTTAAGGGTTCGGTCTGCTAGTTCCCCTTGTAATCAGGGGACTCACTCACAACTTTCACATTTATAGTGTTTGGGATACATCATATCCCTAACAGAATTTTTAATTACTTTTGACACGGGTAACACTGAAATTTAATTGAAAAGGGGTCACGAGGGCACAAGCTCAGAGGTGGGTGCGCCAGTTACATTGTAACAGAGCTGTTTGTTTTAATATTTGGGTTGAAGGTAGGTATTTAAGCCACGTTTCTACATCGGTTTAAATTTACGTCAAAATAAGGATTTTGTAAATAGAAACGTGGCTTTTAAACTTAAATTTTGTTTTTCGCTGTATTACAGATTAAACATCTATACTGTTTAGGTAATCCCATCAAAAAAAAATTTCCATATTTCTCACGAAGACATAACAGACGCACCCTGTATATTAAACGATAACGATAGTAACCCGCCCTAGCAACTCCTTTTCGTCAATAATTATAACAATATAGCCTCAAGCCTTCCTCATGAATGTGATTATAATACACAAAAATAATTTTTAAGGCCGACTGGCGATTCTAGAGATAGCGCGTTTAAACAAACCAAAAAAAAACTATTCACCTTTACTATATCAGTAGGTATAGATTTGTGATACCTATTTGCCATCTGTACTAAAATAGCAGAAAAACACATTCAAAGTAAAATATTAGACCCTTTCGGCTTCAAAACTTAACTTGGGTGCGGTTTACTACCGTTCTCAAGATAATCGTTTTCGTTCCACTTGTAATGTATTTCTCCTGGACACGCAATCTAGTTCAGTAGTAAAAGATGTTATGTTTGTGTATAAAAAAGTTTTTAGTGGAGCTGTAACTTACATTTTTATGTCAGCACAGTATTCCTGTCTTATTTTCTTTATTTCTACTTATAACAGTAGGTACTTGCGTTAATTGCTTCAAGTATTTGGATCTCAAAAACATTTCTCGGTCAGATATAAAAGACCGAAATAAAATTTCGATTGCGTTCAATCAAATGGATACTTTACGCCGACAAAGAATTGGACATTCAATGTAATTCAACATTTGGTTTTAGAAATAATGAAATACGAATAAGTAGAATACACGAAGACATAAAAGGTAGCGATGAAGTCTTCCCATAAAATTAGTTTGTAATAGGTACAGTGTGTATTGTGATTTATAATTGTGGGTATGTTGTCAAATAATTTATATTATGTTATAAAATATTTTGCATGTCACTTTGAAACATTGAATTATGGTTGAATTTTCACCGAAGAGCGGGTCTCAAGTACTATATTAATTAATATTATTAATATTCAAGTCATATTTAAATAGTATATCATGGAACTTTAATTTTGTTTTATTATTTCATGTATGAGTTAAAAATACAAAAATGTAAAGCATGTAACTAAAATCTCCATTGCGAAATGCTGAATGAACCCTAAATAATGTAAGAAAAGATTGTAAGGAATAAATACAACGATACGACAGGTAGTTATTTCTACAGAATATAACTTTGCATTCAGTATCGATTCGGGATTCAAGAGCCTCGCCGTAGCGAGATTTGTTAAGAGATATATTTTACAAAAGGTCTTTGAAGTACTGACAGTTGAGACGGGCGTTACGAGAAAAATATCGAAGTTAAAATATCTGTAACTGTTTCAGATTTCAAATAAAATTAATAGAGCTAAAAAACCTACTTATAACTTAGACTATATTAAGAAGATCTTAAACTAAAGAACAATCCTACTTTAGCGTCTAAAATTAAAAAAAAAATCTAAAAATCGCCGCTTTATTTTCTGAGCTTAGATACATAAGAATTTTCAGCAGACACACCCCAGAACCAAAGTATTTTGAGATTGAATTCTTATTACCATTGAGTCATAGAGTAGGGGAGGGGGGAGGGGGGCTGCCTGTAATTTTTACCATTATTTTATTTAGACTTTTTTTTTATTGACAACCGGAAATGGAAATTTGACATCATTACATTTGTCATACCAACATTTATAACGAAATTCTGTCTGTAATATTGGCCAGAAGTCTCCCTATATGTTGCTTGATACAAGCTATGTATCGAAGTGAGTGCCCGAATGAAAATGGTCATTGTTGACATCATTGTTATTATAGTCAATTCATCACTATTTTAGGCTGGGTAATACAGGTACAGGTATTAATTTTAAAACACGTAAAAAATAATTGAATTGCTTCGGTATAACTGACGTTTTAAGACGCTAACAAAAATAAAAAATAATTATAATTTTTGGGCATTGTTCTTTACTATAATAAAATGTATATTTACAAAAGTTATATAATAAAACGAAATTCCCAATTCATTTTATATGTTACAGTGTGGTGTATTTCAACAAAGTAATTTCGAGATGCAATATCGTTCACTCGCAAGACCTAATCAAGATTAATGGCAATGAAGTTACGGAAGGTGTTGTTCGAAAAATGGCGGCTAAGCTAATTGGTTTTCCTTGTTACGACTAATAACAAAGTGCCTTCGTTGGGCATTAGAAAAATAAGGTAAGTAATGATAATTATTATGACGTAAGGCGCGGATCGTTGTTTTAACAAATAAATTTGTGTTATTCATATTGTGGTACATTTAATCTATATGTATATGTATATAGAGTTTAGTTATGCAATATTTTCAGCCGTATTGGGGCGGCTTAGAATGTAACCCGAATCCCTCGCCAGTTACCGGATGGGTGTCGTAAGAAGCGACTAATTCACTATCAAGTCACGTACCCTGTTGAACAAACAAATTCACCATTCAATGTATCTTGCACCAACGTACTGCAATATTGTTTGCTATAAGACCCATGCAGTTACATCTACACTCGTGCGCCTCGGTCGGTTATTACGTGCGCGTACGGTGCGCTTGCGGCATGCACTGTTGAAGATCTAGTTTAGAGCATGCTATAGTTTTTCAGGCATACCGTAGAGGAGAACACTCAATATGAAGTACCTAAAATTATTGGAACGAAGTTCCTTATCGCGCGTTGTGAAAGGGGGGTAGACGGAAAATTTTCTTACGACACTTTTTGATTCTTACGAATTACGACACTTTTTTTGAATTGACTCAGAAAGTTTTACAGAGATGGCGCTGTACAACTTTCTGAATCACGCTAGTAGCGTGACTTTCTGAATCACTTCAAAAAACAAAACTTACTTAAATCGAAAGGAACTTCGTTCCATCCGGGTGTCCCTTGACACCTCTCATGTTTTTTTTTATTTGATTTTTTCATCAGTCAATTTTATTGTTCTGACTACCCGCTGTCCTCGACCTTGCCTTGTTAATGAAAGGAAGTACCGAAAAAAATAACGATATGCGAGGAATTTTTAAAAGTAAAAAGCATAGCATAAATTAATGATTAAATAATATACAATACGAAATAGTGTAAGTACAGCAGCTATACAGCATTATAACTGTGTAACCTGACAACGTTTGAATCTTTTCGCAGTTAACCAACACAAACACATTTCAACACAGAACTATAAAGACACATTCATTTTTCATTATTCACCTGAAGGAATACGTTTTTCTATGACTAATATTTTCGATTTTTAGCAGCGACTCATAATTATTTCGAATTTTGTATTCAAAACAATAATCAAACCATGTACAAGGTAGTTTTCTTCTATAAATATTCCGAAAAAAGAAACTGAAGGTTTATTTTAACCCGAAGCACAAACTAAGTAAATATACTATATTATATTATAGTAAACACATAATAGGTAGGTACATAGGAGTGTTCACGGTTCGTCGTTACTGCAACTATTTTCATAGTTTCCAGCCGACGAGGCACGTGCAGGGATTACTCAATCGTGCGAGAATATTCTAGATAAAGTAGTGAATCACGAGATAGTTACTTGGCTACCATGGTTGATTTGAAGTTCTCTATTTCTCTAGTCGCGTATTTAATAGGAATTTATTTATATTGGCTCACGAACAACTTCGGACCCTGCTCTTTTGTAATTGAGAAGTTGTTGCTTATTTTCATTTCGCCCTAAAGTCCGGGCAGTGCCGGATTTATATTTTTTATGAGTGTAGGCCAATTAATTTTCGCCGCCCCATGTACCTTTCTAAAATAATATGAATAATAATTTTCCATTCGTAGTAAGTAAGGCACTGAAATAGTCACGAAGAAAGTACGTAAAAAAACAAGAATTACAATTTTTTGCGACACTTTTTAATAGCAAAATTATCTACATAATAATATATCATCTTCTGAAATCTGCCGCCCCTAGGCCGCGGCCTAAACGGCCTATTGACAAATCCAGCACTGAGTCCGGGTAGAATATCAGTGGCATGGTTGTTGCCATGATAATGGTTGAGTCAGGACCATTTCGAAGCCCTTCTGCTGAGGCACATGTTCATATTAAATTATGTCTATTTTAATGGTAATAGTCGGCAAACGAGCTAACGATCCATCTGATGTTATGTAACTATGGTCATCAACGTCACCAAAGGCTGATGCAATGCCGGCCAAGAAAGAGAGCCATGAAACCAAAAGCATCACCAAGGATAATTATTAACATTAGAACATTTCTGCTAAAAGGATACAACTATACGTAGGTAATACCACTTCAAGGATGGAACTTATTGTATTATCAATGTGTAGAAAACACATTAGAATACGTAGAAAAGCAGAAATATTTTCTGCACAACAGTCTTTGATAAAATCAAATGAAATTTATTTCAAATTAGCGCTCTGATCCTGGTTTTGCTCGCTTTTTCCAAGATAATAAGTAGCCTATATCCTATTGCAGATTATGGCCTACCTAAGTGCTAAATTTTATGAAAATCCGTTTAGTAGTTTTTGCGTTAAATAGTAACAAACATATTCACAAACTTCCACATTTATAATATTAGTAGGGTTAGTAGGATTAATTCAAGCTTCCTTTACCAGCCCTTTGAAAGCTGTGTAACGTTGTCTGATCAAATTGGAGAGTAAGCTACTCGCAAATTCCAATAACAGTAACAGGAAACACGCCAGTCATCCGCCATTTAGTGAATTATCGAGCTCATACAAAATGGCGTTAATGGATCCTTAGTTTCCCGCGTAAATATCAAAACTTTATTGACGACCATTAATTTTGTATTCAGCCAGAAATTCAGGGTTCATTGTGTTAATATTGAAAATATTAAAATATAAAATTGGGGATGTGATGATTATTCTTTGCTCTGATAGAAAGCTCCATTAAATTTTGGGATAATTTGATGATGAATAGAAAAGTAAAACCTTGAATAAGAGCAAAAAAATTTGGTCATTCGTATTATTAGTAATTCTAGTAATTTTGAAGGTATGTCGTCATCGTTAATCAGTAAATATTTATTATATCAGTGTCAGTCTATAAATAAATTATTTAGAAATATGTACTTAGCATAAAATTTTAAGAAAGAAAGATAATATTTTCGATGCAACATCCTAAATTACAAACAAATTTACTTGTACCTACATTTGTAATACATTTGGTATTAAATATTCATTGCACAATCTCAAAAATACTTTTTAACTTTTCAAAAAAACATTTTTATAATTCCTGAAACAAACATAAAACAGAACTCCGGTCAGTGCTGAATAATAAACGAAACATGAATGAATACAGGAGTGGGCGCTGACAATAATAAATACATTATTTTGAAGCAAATAAAACACATAAAATAATTCGAAACTATTTGTAAAGATTTGATTGTTTGTTTGCACTGAATAGGCTCCGAAACTATCAAACCGATTTGAAAAATTATTTCACTGTTGGGGAGCTACACTATCCCCGGTTAATATAGGCTATATTATTATTATTTTATTTTTCCCGAAGCGAAGCGAGGGCGATTTCCTAGTATGTAATAATTTTATAAATAAACACACAATAGGTTTTTACCTGTGTCGCGGGTGGCATGGACGACACAATATAACAATAACACCCATGACCCGAGTACAAATATTTATCTGTCACATAAATATCTGCCCCGGCCAGGAATCGAACCCGGGATCCCTCACTTCGCAAGCAGGGTCGCTACCAACTAGGCTACAGGGTCGTCAAATCTAAACAAATCCCTTTGTTGGTTCGTACGTATTTTATATGGTATTTGAACAGCGCTCAGTAAACACCTCTTTTCGAGGATTTGCCATTTGAGAGAATCTGAAGTAGGTATGAGTTTTACCTTTTTTAATTTAATATTTAACTGGATTTTTCCATTTATACAATTTTTATGAGCGTTGCGTAGCAGGAAATTTAATATTATTTTATTATTGTATTTTCAGAACAGGGATTCTGGATATTTCTTAAGCGATGGGAACTTGTTTCAATTGTTTCTTTCTTCCTTCTTCGTTCTTAGAGGGATACGTGTCCGAGGTATAACAAGCATTTTCCCCAGATGGCTCAACAAGACACAGCTAAGCTCAAGGTACAAGAACTAACATCCGTCTTCTACGGTGTCTCTCACGAGACTGCTCGACAGACGTCAAACAACTTGTACGTGAGACAATTGGCTTTGTACGCCGATACCCTCCTGATTATTACATGTATTACTCTTTTGATTCGTTGCCTGGAAGAAATCGCTATGAAGTGATAAGGCCGCCTGTTGCTTTGTACATTTTTTCTTAGTTTATATAATGTGTTAATGTATTTTGTGGTGTACAAACAATAAAAAGTTTATCTATCTATCTATTTATCTATCTATCTATCTCTGTATACTAAAGACGGCTTCGATCGTAAACGCGGCTTCGATCGGCAACTGCGTCCTCTTACTTCAACTAGTTACATAACTAGGGTTATTAGTAACTTACAAGTCTTAATCAACGTTTCAACCACATTATATCTATAATATTTTATTCACTAGAAACAAGGTTCAATTTACAAAGAAGGAAGCTGACTATAACGCGTATGAATATAAGATACAAATGAAAATTAACCTTATGTTTGCGGAAGGTGAGTTGAAAGCACATTGTTCCGTAACAAAAAGGTCTGAGGTACAGGTTCTCTCGTAAGTTTTATACAGTCAAGTTATGCCCGAGGCTTGCAACTTGTTGGGCATAAAAATATAAAGTATCCTCCACGGATGCAGTACTTTGTAAATTCTTAAGACCTTTGGAAAACTATGAGGATATTCAGTACAGGCTTAAGAGTTATGGTATCTTAGATATTGGCAAAGTTAGGTATTTTGTATAGACTGACGCACGTCATAGACACGCCAATGTTAGCTGCAGCTAACTTGAATCTTGCATAGTAAAAGTACTAAATCTGTCCACGGCGCGTTTACCTATTACTTATATTTCATTATGATTCTTGCATACAATCGTCAAATAAAGCGCCGTCGACAGTAGGCCTTATACTAACTTTCATAGAATTAAACAAAGAGACGTCTATCGGGTCGGTAGTGAAATGTGGTCCTTAGTTGCGAATTTATTTCAGTGTATTTACTTCTTGACAACAATCCTACGTACTATTCACAAATGCAAAGTTTCGTTCACACATCTGACATTTTCCAATTTCCAGTCCAAATGTGTGACGTTACTGTGAGAGATACTATAATCTACGAAACGCAGAGTTAGATACATCCCAGCGGACGTCGCAGGGACACTACGAGTATCATAGTCATTTCGTCTTCGTGTTTACGTGTTTGCGATAAAGTTGCGACAAAATGTTGAGACACATGGGTCATTTTGACATGTCGTTGTTGCGTCGCTATCGCAGGTATAAATAGACATAATAGAAAGAGACGATGAATGATGATGACGATGAAAATATAACGGGAATCCCTCTGTATCACTATTATAATTCCTGTTGTCTGTCTTTACCATGAGTGGATGTGGATAACCGGAACAAATATAGCTTCACCTTAACATGTATACAATTTCCTGTCTTATGATAAGACCCTCAATAGAACAACATCTGGTACAATCTACTACACCTTATCTAGCAGACATGCCACCAAACACATAGCAGGTTGCCATGATGTTTACCGAGCCCTGTTCCTCCTGTTTCCTGAACCATAATAGACTTCCACGTGTTTGGTGTTGTGTCAGAGTTCATGAAAGAAAGAAAGAAAAGAAAGAAAACATTTTTATTCAGACTTAATACAGTTACACGTAATAACATCTGATTTAGTCAGCCTAATGTACTTATATAGCATTTAATCTGAAATGGATCTCGCTCAGCGTGATGCTGGTTATACAAGGACAACCAGCGCTGGTTTTCCGCGAGGCCCGCGAGTGGTGTCACGGTGGGCCTGTACAGTATACGTTGACATGACAGTTTTTCTTGTCATACACTCTTCTAAATTCAAACACGCCTACTTGTAAACCAAGTAACTATACATTTATCCACCTCGTCAATTAGTTTTATAGGATTTTTATTCAAAAAATCCCCATAAGGACCTTTATCCTCTAAGGGATTCATACCTTTCACACATATATCATGGACTCCATTTTATTATAGGATTTCCTCCCAAAATCCTATTTAGTCTCTAATGGTTCGCATTTGATTTTGCTTTGTTCGTATGAGGTGTGCATGAAGTTTCACGTAAAAACTACTGGTCAGATTTTCATGAAATTTAGCACTCTAGTAGACTATGATTTAGGATAACATATAGGGTACTTATTATCTCGGAAAACGCAAGCAAAGCCGTGGGCAGAGCGCTAGTATAGTTAATAGTATCAGGCGTTACTTTGCGGAAATTATTAAGTTAGTATTAGTTAGTTAGTATTAAAAGTATATACCAACATATATACCAGCACCAACACGTGTTTTGTTATACCATCATACATCGATGGCTCCTAAGTATACTGAGTCAACTAACAAACAACAATTTAATTTTTTAGGATATTATTAACATTTACTTCATTTCTTACCTACCTTTGTTAAAAAAAATCATATATCCCTATAAATAACGAAAAAACAAATGACGTACACTGGTTCAAGTACATAGTTAATTTATTTATTTATTACAATACACTCTTCTTATCGACTTCCTGTAAAGTACAGTTGACTCAGTATATTTAGGAGCCATCGACATGTTAACCGCGGATTGTTGCAAACTAGACTAATACTAACTTAAGAGTGTTAGTAATAAGGAAAGTTAACAGCTTATAACCAAAATGTCATTTTATGACCATACTTTCTTCTAAGACATCTATTAAAATATATACAAATAGCGATTCAGTACCGTTTACGAGCAGATGTACGGTTAGTCAGTTTAATCGCAAATAAAGACCATCGTTAAGGTTTATGGCTTGTCGACTAATATATGATCTATAAATAATGGTGTAACCAGCTTGTCTAAGATCCACTTAATACAAAAACTTTGTTAATAAGATTTGAGCAGAATAAAATTGAGTAGTAAAAGACCACCACACATTTAACAAGTATATATGATATTGATAATACACCTTTAAAAGAGAAAAAAATTTGTAGATTACATAACCAAATAACGTTAATTTTAACAGGTAAGACTGTGTAAGCGTGCACTTAGGTAATTTTAATTTTTATCTGTATGTTTCCACGTGTCCCGCGAACACCACTTAACAGATTTCAATGAACTGGCATATTTATGTAATAACACACAGGGAATTATTTTTATCTCGGAAAATGAATTTGATTCAACATTACAGAGCTTATTAAGTAGAGAATTGGAAAGTTTTTGCATTAATTACGATGAATAAAATATTTTTCATTGATACGAAAACGAATTCTTGAAAAACAAAATGAAACAAGTAAACATCTTTTGTTTAAGAACTTTACGTTACTTAAGGGTAGGTAGGATAGAATAGCTTTTATGTAGCGAAATGAGAGCGCATTACTATTGTAAAATATAAATGTTTTCCTTAGATTAGGATCATATATTCAAAGAAGGAGCACCGCGGAATCGTATCTCCGTTGCCTTGAGTCGTTATGCATATCTTAATCTCTTCTTTCAATTCCAATAATTAATTTTAGATAGTGAAATTGTCAACGTAATTCGATATTTAATTATTCGCCCTAGTAATTATACTGTAGTTTTATAGATATAATATACTATAATATAATAAATAAAAATATACTATAATAGGCAAACTAAAGTTACCGACCTAGCTTGTAGAGTCAGTCGCTTAAAATAGCAATGGGCAGGCCACAAGCCACAACGTCAGGAGAACTGAAGACCGATGGGATCAAAAAGTCCTTGAATGGCGGTCTCGGAAAAAGATCACTGCCCGACTGTGGACTGACGACGTAAAGAAGACAACATGAAGCCACTGGATTCAGAGATCTCAAGACCAGTCAGAGTGGCGCACAAAGGCCTTTGTCCAGTATAGGACTCTAAAAGGCACTGTTATAACAGAAATACGTCTATAGCACCTAGGCGGTTGATAATCACCAAATTTTTTAATTTAATATAATATTAATTATTATATTATTATAATATTTATTATTTAATTTAATTATAAACAAACCCCCGACAGTTTTATTTACACCAAACATAGAAAACAACTAAGAAAACTCTCGATTAGGTCACCTTTCAAGCAAAAAACCTATATTAAAATCGGTTCATCCGTTTGGAAGCTACGATGCCACAGACAGGCATACAGATACACAGACACACAGATACTTAAACGTCAAACTTATAAGAGGGGCGTTTTTTCGTCGGGGTTAAAATTTGTATCGCAAAAAGATACAAGCTATAAGCTACAAATATATTATAAAAATATATTTTTACTCCACTTCAATGGACGTAAATCTAAAACGTGAAGTTTATCTCGGTGTCGTAATCGAAGAGAAATGTGTTCCGTTATGGAAATTGTAAGCAAATCGTATCTTTTACCATTTATCAACGTTTACGAATCCAATATTTGTATACAAATTGAGTGTAGCAGTATTTGGAATGAATACTAATATATTTTTTACTTCTTTTGTGGGTGTGTAAGGCGTACTTAAAGGCTGAAATCAAGTACCTTTTGGTTTCGCCTTAGTTCAGGTTCAAACATGTGTGGAACGCTGTCACATTTCGGCTGGTGCTACCAAATGCCACCTATCAGCCTTGTAACCTCACACACAGGCGCGGAGTAGTCAGCTAGGTATTAGCCAGTAGAAGGCTAAAGGAAACTTTTGGACAGTGTGCTCAAAATTAAAACGTATTAATTCCTCCATCCCCGTTCCAGTATCGAATAACCCCTTGTACGACGTACGGCGATTATCCATCCATTCTTACATTGTGAATCCAACCGCAACGAACGAGGAGACACGTCAGTGTTCCCCACGAAGGCATAAAACTGTAATCTATTATATATATAAAAGAGGACGTGTGTGTCCCTATATTTCACTTTGCAGCCAATACTGCACGTTGCAAGCGCATAGTGTGTATATGTCGCAATAAGTACGAGGCTCAAATCTCAGATAAGGGTGGTTGCAAGTTGATACCTATAAGGGTGTAGAAGATACGGGGTTGAAACTTGTTGAATTGAAACGCCTACTTTTTCGTGGGAGCAACGTTTTTTAGAGCTGCGTGTTGCTGGTAGATGACCAGGATGCTACGCACGCAAATTTATGATTTGTTATCTGTCGACCGTCGCATGAATGCATTTATTCTTTCTGTGTTTTTCTTACAGAAATTAAATGTGTGCTCTCAAAGTTTTAATTATTCGCTGCAACAACCAGTTATTCCTCTAAAGAATTAACAGCATGTGATTTCTAGAAATGTGTGATTATCATTAATATAAAAACATTTTAATTGTTCTAGATTTTAGAATGACCTAGAAATTTCTTAAATGATCTAGATTGTATGCCCATTTTCTGATCAATATAAAATGCTCTAGAAATTCCTCCAATAATCCAGAAAGCTCCAAAATTAGGCAATGGAACTTATTACGCATCTTCGTCATTTATTAAGTTAAAAACATGAAAATTTATATATTAGGTCCAGATTAGAAACAAAATTTGGAAGTATTAAGTTTTTTTGGAATTTCATCCCTTAAAGTTTTGAAGTTAAGAGGTCTTTTTAAAGTGAAACTTTTATTACATCGTCTCAAACTTTTTGGTATGTGTGTCGCATATGGCGTGACGGTCGGTTCTTGTGGTTCTTAACTTATCGGTTCTCAGTAACGAAAGTACTTAGAATGACCTAGCTTTCAACATTTATCTGATTGAGTACGGGTGCTACTACATGATACATTCTGAAGGTCTGATGATGACCAGGTATATACTTATCGGTTCTCAGTAACGAAAGTACTTAGGATGACCTAGCTTTCAACATTTATCTGATTGAGTACGGGTGCTACTACATGATACATTCTGAAGGTCTGATGATGACCAGGTATATACTTATCGGTTCTCAGTAACGGAAGTACTTAGGATGACCTAGCTTTCAACATTTATCTGATTGAGTATGGGTGCTACTACATGATACATTCTGAAGGTCTGATGATGACCAGGTATATACTTATCGGTTCTCAGTAACGAAAGTACTTAAGATGACCTAGCTTTCAACATTTATCTGATTGAGTACGGGTGCTACTACATGATACATTCTGAAGGTCTGATGATGACCAGGTATATACTTATCGGTTCTCAGTAACGGAAGTACTTAGGATGACCTAGCTTTCAACATTTATCTGATTGAGTACGGGTGCTACTACATGATACATTCTGAAGGTCTGATGATGTCCAGGTATATACTATACTTATGTAGCTATTTCTTGCTTTTGATAAACAACGACACAGTTAGTCAGTCCGAAAAACTGATCAACGAGGATGATGCCATTTTAATACCCTAAATCGAATATTTATCCAAAAAATTTTAGTTAAATGTCTACAATACGAAAAAAAGTTTCACTTATACCGTGGTTTCATAAAACCACACAATCTTTTTTTTGTGTAAGCTAAAAAATTATGGTAATTTATAGCTTTCACAAAAAAAAAGAAACGTATACTTATGTACGCGCGTGAGAAGTTATACTTCTTTGGCATCATTAAATAAATATTTAACACTAGCTGTCTTGGCGAACTTCGTATCGCCTAAAAATCAGTGAATGTACTTTGTTGGTACTTTTAACTGGGAGGGGGGGAGACTGAGGGGAGGGGTAGCGTGAGGGGTAGGGGGAGGGGAGCGGAGAGGAGGGGGAGGGGGAGGGTGAAGGTGAAGGGGAGGGGAGGGGAGGAGCGGAGGGAAGGGATAGCGTAGGGGGGGAGGGCTAACGGAGGGGAGGGGGAGGGGGAGGGCTAACGGAGGGGTGGGAGGGGGAGAGGAGTGGAAGGGATGGGGAGGGGAGGGCTAATGGAGGAGAGGGGAAGGTAAGGGCAGGGGGAGGGAGAGGGATCGGGAGCGGGAGAGGGGGAGGGCACTTTAATATCGTGTTAGAGCACCAACAAAATTTTGTTTTAATTTGTTTGTATGTCTATCTGTTTCTCTGATATCGGCATCACATGAAAACCTTTAAACTGATTTCGACGGAAATTAGTTAAGTTGTTCCTTATACTTTGGGTCATATTTTAGAAACCTTTCTTCCCGAAAAAAAATAAAAGTTTTCCCCGGAAACAAGATGAAACTTTGTATGGAAAATTATTAATTAATATTTAATTATTATTTAATTAATATTTCCTTTAAATTTGCAAAAAACGTTCCTCCTTTAATTGAAGGAAATCATTTTTCGAGTTTTTTGAAATTTTTCATGAAAAAGAAAAAAACAAATTATATAATATTAATGTTGTATTTTTTTCAAAACCCGCTCCCGCCCGGATGAATGATTTGTTATTGTATTGTAGATCTCAGTATATAAATTCCTAATTATAAGTAGTTCAATATAAATTAACCTGTTTTTAAATTTTCTTCTGTAAGGGGTACAAATATGATAGCATATTTTCCGCGTGCGAAGCTGCGGGCAACACAGCTAGTAGGGTAATAAAGTTACTACATTGAAGAGTTCTACGAAATAACGATTCCTTTATCTATAGTTGAAATGTGAATAGATTTTTTCCGTGATTGTACACCACTGAAACCCATTCGGTGCTTTGTCGATGGTATCGCATGAGTTCTGCCGAATAGGGTTGTCACAAGATTTTATTGTAAATAAAAATATCTACATTTATTACTACGTCAAGGAAACCAGTCTCAATGTTCGTAGTTTCTTTGTTACTAACCTTATATCGTTTTTATTATGCATATGTGCATGCATAATTCATAGTAACCTATATAAATTAATATTTAATTAATTGTATCAGTGAAGTGTCACTGATATACTTATGAATAAATTATTTTGAATTTTGATGGAAATTTAAATGATGAGTTTGAATTTCTTTTCTCAGTTTGGTTGTGTGTGTTTTGTATGTCTTTGTGTGTTATTCGTAGCACCTACGATGCAGGTAATCCTGGTGTGAGGCTATTGCGTAGTGAGTAAGGCTGAGCGCGTAGCGGTATGACGACGATTTAGCAGAGTTGAATAGAGACACATAAAGTGCCAGCCCTATCTATTATCAAGATAGTTTCAATACGTCAGTACAAGGCATTGTTTGATGAGTTATTACGTCCCCGTGTCGTTCCCGTATCGTTGCCGGTTGCTGGTTGCCTATCGATTCCGCCTCTATTTAAACGGTATTCCGATTGCAGCTCGCCTCATTCGCACCATTGTTTGTGTTCAATCACGAACTCGGGTTTATGTTAATTCCGATTTTGAGATCTCCGTGAATATACTGATTTCTGTATATGTCTATTGTGATGTTCTTCATATGAAAGAAAGACGGAATGAAAAAAACATTTGTTTTGCTGCCGTTGACGTTATTCACCTGGGTTAATTCACTCTGCTTTTTACATTAAGTCGCCCAGAGTAGAGATGATTTCTCTTTGCTAATAAAATGAACCATTTGTAATATCAAAAGGTTTTTGAATCATGCCCTGCATTTTCTTTCTGTGCCAACACCCCAAAATGGAACATTATTAGAGTAGTTTTATCATACTTACACTAATGTTTATTCCCAGACAACTTTTTATTAATTACAAGCATAAAGACTGAGGTATACAATTCATACCTGATAACTGCGTTGTTTATTCAGATCCTGAACGATCGATGGCCTACATCGCTAATTGAGTGAACTCTGCTTTGTGGCAAGATTTACACTAACAGCTCTGCATGTTTCATGTAAGCCTGGTACCCTTAACGTGCTCTGTTATGTGTTTTGTGGGAATAATTTATATGACCTAAGACATATTACCAAAATACGTACCAACTTGCAGGAAGTAGTAATCTGTACCTAGTCAAGAAACTAAAATATGCAAATGACTTCTTTGTAAAGTTTGTGTGAAAATAAAAAGATCTTTTAATTATAAATCGTTGGTCTTAGGCCAAATGTCATAAAAAATTATTAAAAATATACACCTAAGCATATTCTAAGAACTATGCTAGATACAAATAAAAAAGTAGGTACTCTTTATCAAATACAACCTTTTATTCAGTAATGAATTTAAAAGTATTTTAAAAACTTTAAAAATATTTTGAAAAAGTTTAAAAGAAGAAGATAAGATCAACCAAAAGAAAATTTATCAAGGAGTATAAAAGTATCAAAGATGATTAGATTGGAGTATTTTACATTTCCTTAACATACTAAATACTTCCCAATCAACTATTTCACACAAAACACATTATCAATCGTTGATTAAACACAAATTACGTGTTGACACCGCTACTAAGACCTTTGAATCCACTATCTCTTGTAAGCATATCGATCAGACCAGAGCAATATGTAGTCATTATTTATGTAACAGAATTAATGGATGGCTCGATTAATCACAATTTAAATACACGTGGATTACTAGAATGATTAATTACTTACAATTTAATCGATAGAAATGAAGTCTTCAATCAAACCCATAACAAGTTAATGATGGTAGACTGTATTTGGAAAACAATTGTAAAATAATATGTACATTTCAAGCTTTTCAGTTCCCTTCCCAATTCTGTAGAAGTATTTGTATTTTAATAACTTACGTATGAGAGTTACGATAGGTAAAAACTTTTCTTATTAATCTTTTAACTTTATCCATTTCTTTATTCCAATTATTCTGAATCTCAGACAATGCGATAGAAACTTGTATAAATTTAATTGCTATGAATTATTATTGATTGAATATATTGATTACTAGCTTTTGCCCACGGCTTTACCCGTGGTAGAGTTGTTCCAAACGATTAATTAATTTAGATTTATGTGCCCGTGGCATCGCGCGCATGGATATCGATTTTTACAAATCCCGCGGGAACCCTGAAGTGTTCCGGGATAAAAAGTAACCTATGTGTTAATTCAGGTTATAGGCTATCTTCATTCCAAACTTCAGCAAAATCGGTTATGTAGTTGTGGCATAATTAGGGATCAAACATCTAAATATTTTCACAAATTTTCACATTTAAAATATTAATAGGATTTAATAATTATGTATTTTATATTACTTAGAGCTTCGTAGTCAGTTGTGGGCCATTAACGAGTCAAGTACTTAACAATATTTTGACTTTGTTATCTGAAGTAAATAAAGAAATAAATAAAGCTAAATAATAAAATTGATAAGGTAAGACTGGCAATTCAAATATCCTGCCTCCATGCATTGTTCAAAAGAATGTACCTATGGTCTACGACACAGCTGTGACGGTCGGCTTGGAATCAAAAATGGATATACCCTTAAATATTGTATGAGTTCCATTCATATCATATCTATGAAACAGATATGTCATCAGTCTATTCCCAATTAACAAAGTGGGGCATCGATCGTCAATATGAATAATGGATGTGTGCCCATAGCACCGCAAGAGACGCCTTACACCCTATCGAGATATCCAGCTGTGAGTTGTATGAAAACGTCAAATTAATTGAATCGTTTTCTTTGTTAGTAGCCGGGAAGCGATTTTACGAGTTTACCTGATGGTAAATAGTCACTTTAACCCATGGACACCGGGAACCATAGTCCATAAGCATTTTCGATGAGTAAAAAGAAGGATCAGACGTCCATTCACAGTCAGTCACAGCTCAGTCATGGACACACATAATTTAATACGTGAACCATACTTAATATTGGTGCTTGCATCAACTTTACACGAAAGCGTATTTGACCACTTAATGTCAAACTATCAAGAACTCGAATACAAAATTGTCAAAGTCGTAAATTTGTCAAAGATGTCAAGTATCAAAAAACTATATAATCAAAATCATTTACAGGTTACGCATTTGACATTTGGTATTTGAGATTTTAATAGTCTGACATTATGCGTATTTGACCTTTCGCGTATAATAATCCTTTGTGTGGATAAGCACCAATAAATGCATGTAGCTCGGTGCTGATAGTACATAATATTATACTATACGAGAAAATCACCCTCGCTTCGCTTCGGGAAAAATAGTTTAAAATAAACTTGAGAGATGTCAAGGGACACCCGGATGGAACGAAGTTCCTTTCGATTTAAGTATTGTTTTGCGCGCTCAGCAGTGTGATTCAGCAATGTACAGCGCCATCTCTGTACAACTTTCTGAATCACTTCAAAAAGTGTCGTGACAACTTTTCGTAAGATTTTTTTCCGTCTAGCCCCCTTTCATAACGCGCGATAAGGAACTTCGTTCCAAAAATACTCCACATACGGGCCTTTGTCACCCGGGAATAGTGTAGCTTTCCAACAGTGAAAGAAATTTTTCTAGTCGGTTCGGTAGTTTCGGAGCCTGTTCAATGACAACAAACAATCAAATCTTTCCTCTTTATAATATTAAGTATAGTAAGATAACATTAATATAATTATAAGACATTAGCAGCTGCGAATTATACTAGTATAAACAATTTAACTGTTATGTAGTAGGTACACATTCTACACATTCTAATGTATATCTCCTCTTGTTTATTCCGCATAACCGCAACCGCTATAATTTATTACGTCTCCATACAAAAGGCTCGGTAATAAACATAATAGCACTTTGTACGAGATATTTGCCGTCTGTGTCTCTTGCGGGATTAAACTGCTTTTAAAACTGTAAACTGTGGCGTCTTTAGCAAATTTTACTTAATCTTGCCCATAAAACTGTAATATTTGTGTTTTTGTTTGTGTTAGACGTTTTATTAAATGTCCTCGGTTCACTTCGGGAGGTTCTTAACTTTGTAAATACCGTTAAATTCCTTTGAAATGTACGTAGATATCTACTAAAAAATTAACGTGGCGGCACGATAACGTGTAAGTGGCAATATATAGGGAAAAATCGTGTTTGTGTACTTATGTATACTTACTCTTACTTATAAGACCTCTCGTTCGCTAAAAAATACAACTTTAAACTGCTCTCTTGTAAAGTTAGCTCAATGTCGCTTAGTCAATATTTCCTTTCAAGCGTCGATATCAGTTTATCAGCCGAGTTTTGCAAAATGGCTCTTAATAAACATGTCTTAGAAATAAATGTTTCCATATACAGGTTATAACACTAATATTTAGTAAGAGCACGTTCATTTTTAAGGGAGACGATATTTGTCTACCTCAGTACTTCAGTAAGTACACTCGAAAACATATTGAGACTGAATTATTTAAAATTACTAAGATTTTTTTTTTCAGAATTTCTTTCATCTGTATATAATAACGACTGCTTAAATCTTTATGTCATCCAAACACTTTTTTTATTTTTTCACCATTCCTGCTGCTATACTGTTTTGTATCGTTTTGATTAATGGAATTTATAATGCATAGGAGTAAGACAAAAACACATCGTAGCACAAAATAAAATACTTAAGGGTGCTGTTTTTATGAATAAACAAGTACCTAAGTTTACAGAAAAAATAAAGGAAAGCTGTTAATTAGTAATCTTACGTAACAAAAACGTGAAAAAATTGCATTCAAAAGCTCGTTTTATATTTTGATACAATTTCAAAAGCTATTTCAAACGTTTTTAAATATTTAACTCGTACATTTTAACTACAGTCGGAAGTTAAAACTTTTTGTTCTGCAATCTGTATTTATCGCGCGCTTCAAGTGCTTGCTACATCGCGTGAGGTTAAAGAAAAAATGTGAAGCGGTGAAATACATAATACTTAATAGTACCTGAATAAATCCACATTCATTTTTTTATGATAAAAATAATACAAAAATTGATAAACTGTCCTACTAATATTATAAATATAAAATTTTGTTCTAAGGTATTTAATTTGTCACTGTTTCACGCAAAAACTTCTGTACGGATATTTGTAAAATTTATCATACAGTAGTAGTAGACAATGATCTGGAATAAAATATAGATAATGTACTTACTTATCATATTATCTCGGAAAACGTATCAAAGCCGCGGGCTTAGCGCTGGCTGGCTACAACCAATTAATGTCCCACTACTGAGCACTACTGAAGAGGCCTAGAGCAAAAATCGATACTCATTTATGTTCTTTTATCGTTTACCTACTTACAATGTGACAACTGACAACCTGGCTAAGTAGAGATTATAACTGAGATGTGAAATTTTAAATAAATCTTTTGTTAATGTGATTATGAAAAGTTATTCCACTCTTATAAAACATTTAGTTAAACGATATGTTTTTAAGTATAGAGCAATAATGTGTAATGGATTAAGCGAAGTAATATTTAGCAATTTCTTTTTAAAACTTTTGATAATATAATTATATTTTTAACCAACTCCAAAAAGGAGAAGTTTCTCAATTCAATTGTATTTTTTAATATTCTTTACCTCAGAACTCAGTGATTTATCAACCAAATTTGTTTTTTTATTGGCAATGATATACTTTTAGATTGGTCCCATATTTTACATTCAGTTCTGATGATGATGGGATCCACGAGAAGTTGAGTTAACTCCTGAAATACATGACCATTTTGATCTTATATAGTTTTCAAAGACTGTTTCTTTGAAGTAAGAAAGTAATTTGGTAATATAATGATAAGTTTTGGCCGTAAAAATAATCTTAAAATAAGTTGCCTCGCTAGTTGTTAAGCAGGATACTAAAGGATGGACAAGCTACTTACAAGCTTGTCCGCTGACATAAAAAAGAAGTAGGTATCCCACAAAGAAAACCATGAAAATTATCTAATTCATTAAGAACCTGTCTCAAGTTCAAGGATGTGCTTTGTATTGTGTATTTCTCAGGTACAAATTCACTTCAGCCTTGAAAGGCCTAAGAATCGATTCCTTGTACAAGGTTCTTTTGAACCCACGTCGCCTCCAAGGTTGTTCAAGCAACCGCAACAGCGAACAAATCGCTGAATAAATCGACTTCACAATTTGTTCAAACATATGTAACGCGTTTTGTTAGGAAAGTTATCCTCCTAGTTAGAAAGTTAATAGATCCTAAATAATTATTAAATAACAATTAATATGAAAGTTTGGATGTTTGTTATTTTTTTTTTATAACTTATAAGTTAATACTTGACTACAATCCCACCTGATGGTAAGTGGCGATGAAGTCGTTGGTGGTAAAACGCATTAACTTAGTAATAGCCTATTCACTCTTGCCTTGAAGACACTTACATTGTAATCGAGCGGAAACACCGACGCGGGCAATTTATTCCAATCCTATTCGTTATGATTAAACGTTTATTCGTTCATGATTAAACAACTGATTCTTCAGATCCAGTTCTAAATCATCGCAGACAAAGTCTCGGGCAGAAGCTAGTAATACAATACAAGGTAAGCGGTCTTCATCAGATCCTAGGTTCGATTCTCAGTGGAGCAAAAAGAACAATGGCCACTTCAAGATTTTAATGTTCCATACATTAATAAATGCTTATCTAATACCTTTAAATGAGCAATTCTTGTATATATATTTTCTGAATCTCGGAAACGGCTCCAACGATTTTCATGAAATTTAGTATGCAGGGGGTTTTGGGGGCAATAAATCGATCTAGCTAGGATTCATTTTTAAAAAATGTCGTTTTATCCGTGTTTTCAGGCAATGAAAAACGGCTACAATAGACTCTTCCTGACAACTATTGGCGAGTAGCTACACTAAAGCTAAGGGGCCGTCCATTAATCACGTGAGGCTTGAAAGGGGGGGGAGGGGTTTGACAAAAATCACGAAAATAGCACGAAGGGGGAGGGGGGGTGTAGCAAGATATCACGTGTATTTATTTTTTCGTCAAACGCGCGATTTTTAAATAGAAAAGCAGCGTGTAGTGTGACTTTGACTTGCCATTGCCAGGCAACGAACGAAAGCCTCACGCGCCGCCACCGACTGCCCGGCTCGGCATGTTTTGGATTAAAACAATGTCGAAAGTAGGTGATCTGTATAAAGACCTTTTTGCAGAGTATAAGTAAGGAAAAATACACGTGAGGTTGGGGGAGGGGGGGGGGGGTAGTCTTAAACCTCACTACATATCACCAAGGGGGAGGGGGGGTTTAAAAAATGCTAAAAAAACGTCACGTGATTAATGGACGGCCCCTAAAGCAGATGGCGTTGTTAAGCAATACTAAACCGAGCTAAGCTCGGTCATCCGGATATTGTATAGTTATAAGGCAATGGGCTGGCCACATAACGCGAAGGCAACTCATCCTTGATGCCTTTGGACTAATGTCCATGGATATTAGTGACCACCACAGACATGTATACCTAGAGTAGATGCCGCATGTTCATACATTTCACGTGTAACAGAAAGGATTTTAAATCCTATTTGAGCGCCGTGTCATTTAGTTGGCGTTTCATTGCTATTGGCAATAGATGTCAACTGAAATAACGAAAAATGCCTAATTGTAACGTTTTAAACTGTAGGAATTTTAAAAAATACAGTTAGCAGAGATAAAGGAAATATTTCTTTTCATCGTTAAGTAATTTATTTATAAAATTGTGTAGTAATTTATTTTAAAATAATTATTTTCATATTTATTGCATTTCTACCACGTTTTACAACGAAAAGCACTAACTTACTGTGTATTGCATACTACTCAATACATTGCTGATTTTGGTAGCATAATTTATTCGGCTTGTTTACTGGAACACGCAATGAAAGTAAAACAATCGTTACTATAAATCGTCGCTTAGCTTCGTAGTACGGTGAATATTGTCGTGTTTCTGTAAAATATAGCATATAGTGTTGTTCATTTAATCGGTGTGGTCTCGATGTTAATCGATTTTGAAAACCAATTAATAATAATATTTACATAGAGACAGTTTTTAACAGGCAAATTTTTCATTACAATATTAATGTTTCTGTATAGTTATTTTATTCATGATAACATTATAATTAAAGGTTTTCAAGTGACCCCCATATTAAAGCAAAATGAATTATAGCGACGGGGCATAGAGATTGGTTTCCAACAAAACATAGCCGTTATAGCCCCTCTATTTCTATCTCTCTAGCCTAGATTTGAACCCGGGCCCCTGCGTTCGGGAGACCAACGTTCTAACCACTAGGCTATCACTGCTATCACCAGTATACCCTATTATTATTACCCGTATGATATTAAAATGTACCTATTTAGTCCAAAAAGAGTTAAATTTAAAATCTGTATCTGTGACATTGTCCATCATTCTTAAGAACAATAGTTTATTAAAGCTGAACGCATATATATCCGCATCGTCCGCCCCGGACGCTCCGTATGCGGATACCCTCGCACATATGTCCAGATTAACCTTACGGATTTTTTAGTATTGCCAACAATTTTTGCAGTTTCTTCCAACCTCTAGTGAAAAACGGTGGAGACGGTTAAGATTGATTCAGCTATGGAAAGTTGTTGTAGTAGCCTGCATATTGGCCGAAGAAAGTCAAATTCGAAAAAAAAGAGGATTTTAGGTTCATAATATCAATTTGAAAAGGCAGTTAATTGAACGACAAATTCTATATGTTATTGCTTGGTGGCTTGGTGGATGATGGTCAATGAACCTAGATAATTGAAAACTTTAATTTGTACCTAACTTGAATTTGAGGGAAATTTAATTTCCACGCACACACACACACGATACTTATTATTTTTTGAAGTGAAACTTCTTTAGAATCGTTGTGATTTCAAACCGGATGCAACGGAAAAAAACGACAGGTAAGATACACAAATACAAAAATGTGTAGGAAAGAATGAGACAGAAATATACTCGGCAAGCATGCATATAATATAACTGCTAATTTCGTCGTTGAATCTAACTTCTCGGTAGCTCAATGGTCAGGACGTAGATACACAATACCTGATGCGCAGGTTCACGTCTCTCAGTATTTCTTTTTTTTAGACTGTTCTATTCATTTCAATGATGACTGTTTTACGGATTCGAAAAAGAAACGAAGGCTGATTTCAAGCGCAATACCGAATATTGATGTACTGTTTTTTTTTATTTTGAATTTTAAATTAGAAAAAAAATATTCGTTTAACTTTAGGTAAGTTTAAATGTGTCCATATGATGTTTTGATTTTCATAAAAGAAATGTTTATAAATATTTTTTTAATTTTCATTTATTTAATTTTTGAAAGCAAATATTAAACAATCATATAAATATTATGATTCTTTATTTATCTTTACATTTTTGAAGCTTGTGTTTATAATTAACAAATAATCAAGTTAAATAAAACACAAAACTATTTATTCGGTCATATTCAAGCACTATACTATATTATTATGTACAACCAACCAAAGGCATTTTTTATGTTTTACATATTCTACGCCTACAAACGATCATACGATTTTCTATATACCTAATTATAATCGGTAATCGATTTTGAGAATCATTAATCGTTGTCGAGAATCGGTAACGAATCAGTTTCGAATTGATATCGCTAGGATGGGGAATTTCAGCACTAAATATTCTTGTGACAGCACAATGTGTCAAAAAAAAGTGACACGCTTGGTTTTCATACAATTCGAGGTACATGCGTCGTCTATTCTTGATATATGTCTGTGGTGACCACCAATTATATCAGGTGACTAACTCGTGAAAATAGAATATGATTGTCACTTGTTTCGTGAGAAAACAACAAGAACTATAACACTAGAAGTCACATGCTAAAGAGACTCAATTTTTAGAAGCGATGCGAAGTTATTGCTTAAAAATAAATAAACTTTGGAGTCGTAATAAATTTTTCACTCATTAAGACTTAAGAAGTTAGTAGATTTTAGACGTATTCTTAATGAGTCTCCGCCACTTAGTAAAAAATTGTATCTTACGGTTCACATTTTTCGACAGTTTACAATCTCGCGGAATAGAATATTATTCTAACGGTATTTACAATTCTAAAGATTGGTCCCAACCAATTTAGGGTCACCAATAAGTCTCTTAGCACGCCTCTTCATTGAATCCAATGCTGAGTGTTTTTGCCATCTATACAGGGAGTCCTAGTGCAAATGTTTGTGATGCCTAGAACTAGAAGACTGATTCTTCTCTGCTAAGTAGAACCGGCAAGAAACTCATGACATAAATTACTCTGTACATCGGTAACTAGGTCACAAAGAACTTAATTAAATCACAGAAAATAATTTAAGCACAATATGCCACGTAGTAAATGGCATTTTCCGAGGTCGGGCGGTTTTATAACAAAAATCTTAACACTTGCAAACTCAGCCTCGTTCATGAGCTAGCATATATTATAATTTTGTGCATAGTACACATCGTCGGTGCATTTTGCAACGCGTGAATTTTGCCTAGAGAGAGCTTCATTAGCACTTTTGAGATTATTTTACAGAGAAAATCTGTAGGTAATGTATGGTTTTATAAATTAAGTTTTGGATTCAAATACGGTTTGTCACATAGAGTGATCAATTGATCTGAATAAAATAAATATAAAAATACTTTTCATCCGGGAAATTTTTTGTGGGAATTTTAGTGTGGATACTCTGTTAAGAGATTATTTATGATGACTAACAAATATTATATTATTGTAACTAAACAATCTCTTTCTAATATATAGATTAATAATTAGACCTGGCAAAACCTATCTGCCTGATAAAAAGAATATCAATATTTTTTTATGCGGGTACTAAGGATTAGAAATCAAAGTGAGCTATTCTTGCTCATCATATTTGAATAGTTATAAAAATAACACAAATACTTCATAAAATCTACTAAGATTATATTCCAATGAAATTAGCTCTACCACAATTTGCATAATTACACAACGCGACTTATAGAAGAGTCTCGCTTCACGTACAGCTGACACAGCTTCGACTCTCCGACTCTCGGCTAAGTCTACGCTCTCTAGGGCTCTTGAGTATGAACTCGTTGGCTCGAGATATCCGACGACTTGCGTCTAAGTTAGTCTAAGAATCTGTTATATCTAACAATTGTCAATAGTGGATTTTTATGAATGAAGTTTTATAGAGCAATTTGATTTTATTAACTGGCAAATTATAATCTAAAATTTTAACAAAAAAATACCCGACTTCAAATGAATGAATTTTAGACTTATATGCTTTTGACATGGATGTCATTGTCAGATCTCACTCAAAAACCACACGACAAGCACCAGCTTTCAATTAAAAAAAGAATCATCAAAATCGGTTCACCCAGTCGAAAGTTCTGGGGTAACAAACATAAAAAAAAATGCAGTCGAATTGAGAACCTCCTCTTTTTTTTGAAGTCGGTTAATAAACTTTTAAAATTTTAAGGATTTATGAAGCATACTTTTGTGAATTTTAATTAAATATCTGATGAACAATATTGTCCTACTAATACTATAAATGCGAAAAGTGAGGACGAATGTTTTTATATGACGATGGTTTTTATTCTTTCACGCAAAAATTGCTGAACAGATTTATATGAAATTTACTACATAGGTAGACCATGATCTACGAGTAGAATAACAGATATAGAATAACATATAGAATAACATATAGAATAACATAATATAGGCTAATTACTATTCCGGAAAACGCCTACAAAGCGAGGGCAGAGCGCTAGTTATTAATAATCAGATGTTATATCGTAAACTTTGAGCTATTCAGTTTTAGCTTCAACAATTAGAAGCTTCCTTATCTCCATTCTAAATATTAAAACCTAAATACTAATGCAAATAAGTCTGAGTTTAGCTAATTAGATTACGCCCATTTCTGTCACTACCTAATTTGTATTGCTTGTTTTTCAACTCGATTAGCACTTTAGCTTCGCTTTTACATTATCATTACTTTATCAGGGTTGATAGTAACATAGTACCCATTAAGGTAATGATAAAAAAGCTATCGAGGACCGAACGCCCTTTTTGCAGGCAGTAAGAAATATTCTTTCCTTTCAAATGCGTACGTTCTAATGGCGCGAAAAAATAATTTCTGATAAAATCTTGAGCAGGAAGTTTTCGTCTTGTGAATAGTAATAATATTAATAAAACTTTATTTGCATTTTAAAAACATGATTACAATAAACAAATGATAACGATGATCCTGCGATAGTTTAAAACTGTGTTGCAGTGATCAACGCCCTCCAGTAACACTGAGTTCCACAATATTTCAAAGATTTTAATATGCACAAGTTAGTACAATAAATGTTAGGAATGAATGAGTGCGTTAGTGATGTGTGTGTGTGTGTATGTGTGGGTGTGTGTAAATGATTTGTTTAACTAAAAAGACTTCACAAGTTCTTCCGTTTCATCAAAAATTGTATTTGTTAGTAACTTAACAGTAACATGTTTGCAAGTATCTTATATACGTTAATACTAGCCACGATGTTTATAGAAAACTAACTCACATAGACAGAGATCTACATGGAACATCACACTATTATGATGAACACATATACTCGTATATTTGCACCGTACGCGCGCTGAAGACGCCGCATTTGTATGAAATCATATAAGAGCCCAACGCGGATGACTGATGCGGCCGCATATGTCATTCACATCGGGCTCTCGTATGATGTAATTATGTGCGCTCATCATTACCCATCGATTGCCAATACATTGATAAAACGGGCCTGTGACATATGCGATGGTGATCACACGACACAAGAACTGGACCACATTAAGAAACTAAAATTTGCAACTGTGAGTGTATTTAGGAAAATAAATGAATGAAATATCGTGAATGCTTGCCCTCAACATTTTTGTGTTTAAATTTCAGAATTCTTAATTCGCTGATTTACACTCCCATTCTCCTCCTCGCCTATTCTCCTATTATTCGAAAATTGAGTAGCAGACAGACAAAAGAAAGAAGTGAAACCAGTGAAACCATATTGCAGCACCAAATATTAAATTAAACTAAATGAAAGTAGGACAAACTTCAAATTGTTCCAAAACCAAGGAGAGGTTAACGAGTAGGCGCTTGATACGAGAGGACACTTCAGCCTAAAAAAACCACGGAGTCGCTTCAGACCTTGACATCTTGTGAAACAACTGTAAGACAACGGGTTTATTCTTACTATAAGCATTGTTGTTTTTCACATGTTGAAAACCATTTTTTTTATTGCACATAAATACTTATGTGTGATTTTATCACTTTTTATAGAAGGGTAATAATTGCAGTAACAATATTAATGGCTTAATAATAATAGG
The DNA here is from genome assembly GCA_963932265.1 of Thymelicus lineola. Lineage (NCBI taxonomy): Eukaryota > Metazoa > Arthropoda > Insecta > Lepidoptera > Hesperiidae > Thymelicus > Thymelicus lineola. The sequence goes on along the minus strand of CAWVQL010000183.1, from coordinate 16,002 downwards.
AAGAGTTTATTTTGCCGTTTCTTCTCTTTATAAGGCACCTTTCCGAAACGGTGGTAAATTCAAAATATTCGGTGTTCATAAGTATATGACATAGTAATGACTAAACACCTACATAAAATGAGTTTGAGTATGGATAATATATAATCCTTAGGTGAAGCCTTACCACGCGATGTAAGTCTCTTCAATTACAAGCCGAAATCAATGACCAACAATTTGGCTTCACGAAACCATACTTGGAATTCAGATAAAACCTAGACAATACACAATTACTATAACTTTGATCTAAGTTATATCTTGCCCGGCACGAACAATAGAGTTAAAACAAGGGTGATACTACACAATGCACACGATAGACAATTGTTTCCCCCAGGATAATACTGCTCATTTCAGAGAATCTGGAAACATATGTATTGTTCTGCTAGACAAATGTATAGTGTAGAATGCAATATAATATACAAATTAAGTTTATTTTCAACTAGAAACTGCTCTTGGCTGCATCGCGTGAATTTGAAGATTGCCGCAATTTCGTTACAGAATCAAGGTGACTTAAAACCACAAAATATAATTCTTCTTTATTCCATAATCCGTTGAAAACTCAAAAATGCTTGCCTTACTTGTCTGTATCATAAAGGAGATCTGTGTGTAAAATTTCATCTTTGAAGCTTCAAGAGTTTGTACTGGACATTCATGTTTTTTTTTAAATCTATACAATGTGATCCTGAGGTAACAGCAGCAACTTCGGCAGTAACTTCGGTCTGTTATTCAGACCATTAAATTGGTCATTTTTTATTATTCGAGTAGGTTCAATGCTGAAATTAGTATTTTTTTATTTTTCATTTTCATACAAATCATTTGCTTCCCTGAAATAAAAAAATCAACTGATAATTGAATAGATTTTTTCACAGAGAATCTAATCGATTATCATCAAATCATTAAATCATTTATTATTCTGGTAAAAAATTATTAGCATTTTCATTAATTTCGTTTTCTCTAATGATGTTGATGTATTAACTAAATAAATACAGAAATAAATAAATAATAAATAAATAAATAAATACAGGTAGTAATAGTGTTGATGATTTAAAAAAAAACAACCAGTTAAAAGAGCTTTACTATTCATCAGACCAATCAATCAGACCTTGAAACCGCCAGAAGAAACAGTGATGTTTTGTATTATAAAACAAGGGATTATGTACTCAAAAGTCAAACACGCATAAAATTAAACACACACTATGTCAAATCCGCAATCAGACGTTTTCACATTGTGAAAAAATCGAGCAAGTGCGTGTCAGGCCACGCGCCATATAGAGTTCTGAAGTGGTAAGTTTATCGACTATTACTCATTAACTACTTATGCTAACATAGCCATGATAGTTTTCCTTGTAAATTCATCATTATCACATATTTTTAAGAATATTTTTACTTGTCCAACTCCAACTGTTTAGCCGAGGTTGACACTTGACTCTAACCAAAATTAGTATTTTAAAGCCCAATATTTCGCAAAAAATCTCTTAAATCGAAAAATGGTCTTCAAGAACCATAATATTTTTGAAAGACCTTTTCAACGACAACGCACACACAGAACAGAATGAAAAAATCATCCTCACGTTACCTATAGGTGTACCCTAGAAAATTTTCTATTGTACTATTATATTTTAGAGTTTTAAAAAAAAATGTGTGTGTTTTAAAAAAATCCATGCAAAATTACAGCTTTCTAGCACTAAGGGTCTCGGCGCTGTCTCGGACGGACGGACGGACGGACGGACGAGCGGACATGACGAAACTATAATGGTTCCGATTTTACTACGGAAACCTAAGAAGCCAAAAGGTCAACTTAACGCACGGAAAAGCGTGATCCAAGGGTGGAATTAAGTCACAGTGTCTCATAAAGTATTTTTTGAGGAGTACACTTGATTGTAATGATTATTATGATTATCTTCTTCTAAATCTAGAGCACTATTGATTTAATTAAATGTGCAACTACTCAGAACAACGGAACTTATGTACAAGCATATAATTCATTAATTTCATGTTTTTAAATATTGCACAGTATTATAGTTTCATATTCCATTAAAATGTCTGCGGCCAACATTGAAGTATTATTACTAGCGTATAGAACCGACACCGCGAACACCATGTATGTCCCAATGCATTGGCGCCACGTGGCTTCAATCTTCAATGGATTCGTTCACTTTTGAAAGGAGAATGGGGGCTCGATTTTGAAAATCGAACCTCCCGGGCGGGACACACATTTTGCTCGAGATGTCTGTTCTATGACATTATACTTCAATGGCAGCCACCAAATTCACAAATTAACGAAATTTGGTATGCAAGTAAGTTCAAAACAGAATGTGTAATGAATATCTATATTAATTTTAATTAATATCAAGCTTAATTAGTTACAGCTGAATGATATAGATATAATCATTATAATGTTAATGAATTGGAATATTTTTAATTTAATTTCCCACGCTCAAAGAATTAACAATACGAGTAATACGATATTTTAATTTATGATTTATTAATCCTATGAGTTTGTAATGAGTTTAGTAATACTAATTGCTAAGAAAACCGTGATTTTTGTTATTCCACACAGTCGAATCAACTGCTTCAAAATCAAAATCTCCTACTTATGAAATTATTATACACTAGGAAATCGCCCTCGCTTCGCTTCGGAAAAAATTGTAAAAAATATATATATAATATAGCCTATGTCACCTGGGGATAGTGTAGCTTCCCAACAGTGAAAGGATTTTTCAAATCGGTTCAGTAGTTTCAGAGCCTATTGCAAATAAACAATCAAATCTTTTCTCTTTATAATATTAGTATAGATATGCATTATATTATATTCTACCAATGAAACTCTACACAAGATTAGTGCAGTGCTACGTGAGCTGAAACTAATGCACTATAATAGGCTTAGCTACCTGACTAAACTTCGAATTACCGCTAAAACTAGTTCACTCAAACCAGCAGCGTATTATATATTTATTCCTATTAGTATTGAGCTGGATTAAGAAGCTTTTAGGCTATCAAAGGATTTATCTGTAAGCTCATTTGGTTATCGCTCATTAGTTGTGCACTAAAAGGCAATGTTCCATTTTCAAAACGGTGGATCCTTATGATCATTAGTGGTAAACAAGGATATTATAGTATAACTGGATACCAATCATCGAAGAGGTACCTGAAGACTGATGACGAAGATAAGTGAATCTCAAGGAAATAAAGTAATTTTAATTATTTGATTAATATCACGAAAATTATAATTGCTATATCCATTGCTATAAAATAAAGAGAAGAATAATAATTATTACTACAAATAACATGCTTGCATAAAGTTTTGTTTCTACTAGAATACACACAATTGTCATTAAGCTAAAAGCCATTCTAGCAGCTAGAATAGATATCTATGTATCACATTTTATTGTCAGATCTATTATAAAAGAAGATATTATTAGCCATAACTCTCGCTGTCACAACTGTGACAGATTGAAGTTTGATTCATCACATAAAAACATCTGCAATATATTTAATGTGTGTTGTCAATATTTTAAATCACAGGAAGGAATCGGTTATTTCTTCTTTTAGGATATTGGTTATTAATGTTACTGCTTTCTTGTTTTCTATTGCAATTAATGAATATAATAATAGGTCTTAATTAAAGAAAAGTACCCGGATGAACGAGCTCTGTTCTGACGCCATCTACTGAAGAAGCTTTAGTGTTGCTACTCGTCAATAGATGTCAGGAAGAGTGTATTGTAGCAGTTTTTCATTGCCTAAAAACACGGATAAAACAACATTTTCTAAAAATGCATCTTAGCTAGATAGATTTATTGTCCCCGAAACCCCCTGCATACTAAATTTCATGAAAATCGTTGGCGCCGTTTCCGAGACTCCGAGAATATGTTTATTTATATACAAGAATCTCTTTGCTCTTTTAAAGCTGTTGATGAAAATGAATAGCATTTATTCCGATTGTGAGTTCGATAAAAGTTTTTTGAAGTGAAGCGAGGTTGGGTTACTAATATTATTTACAAAAACCTTTAATTGTATGGTTGTTATGAAACACGCGAAATATAGCTTGCAACACAAAGAGGAAAACAAACAGACATAAATAATGTAATGTAATGAATACGAATAGATTTCATACAAATTAATGAGCAGAGGAAATGACTCAAAACTCACCAAAACACAAAACAATGAGTACAATAACCGATTGAATTCTGAAATTCTATTGAATAAACTGGAAATAATAAACTGATCTGAAGATTTTATCTCCCTGGTGATTAATTTATCAAATGTTGAATGTAGATTAAATAATAACAACATTTAGTTTGAGAATAATTTTCATTATTACGGTATCACTAATTATATTTGTAACCTCGTTTACGTTACTCGTATTTCGTGAAAAATAATCAAATAAATACCTGCTTCATTTACTAGGCGATAATTACTAGGCGATAATTAGACTATATTTGATACTACCTTATTTTTCCAGTTTTGTATGAAAAAAATTTAACGCGCAACCTAAATATACTCCGTTTTTTGTTTGGCAAATAAATCTCGTCTTAAAAACGAATTAGTGGTTTTAACATTACATCATTGATGGCAAACGGCATGTTAAAGGCTCTACTCTTTAAAATCCTGGTGCCTTTGTCTTATTATCGTTCACCAGAATGCACTAGTTAAAAAATTGTGCTTAGACTTAAGGATGGATAAATAAGGATTTCCCACTAGAATGGCATACCTACATATACGCAATGGTCGTTGGCGTAGCCACTAACGCAGAGTTAGTGAGGATTTATAGTACCGCTGGATGTCGACATTCCCCTACGAGGCTACGAGGCTTGCAATATTACGGCGTGTAAACATGTCAATATACAATCCTTTAGGAACACTAGGTAGGCTTATAGGTAGCTACAGCAGAAAAGTGATTCTAGCCGTAGCGCAGCCAAGAATAGACCACTAATGGCAATTTTTTGGTCATAAAATAATATGGGCTTGTGAGCAAGATTTGTAAAAGTTTAACATGGTAAGTCGCAGTGTTTAAATAATTTAATTTGATTATATGTATGTATATGTTAAATAAATAAATGCTACACACTAGGATCCCGTGTCGTGGGTGCTATGGATAACACACATAGACGAGAACTCACACACCCAGACCTAGAATAGATATTCAAAGTTATAATTCTTTCTGCTTTGCTGGGAATCGAATCGAGCGGGTCGGTCCGGAATGGTAACTAGTAATGGTGGCGTAAGCCAAGCCTGTCGTCGAACGTTTATATTTATTAAATGTATGGGAAATTAAGTTCTTGCGTACTTGTTTCACACGGTCTCTTCTTTGTCTTTCCGAGCAATCGTACCCTGCAATAACTAAGAATGAATATAAATCATAGAAGATGATTGAGTAATGATAATTTTCAATCAAATCCAAAGGCTTGATCCATAATAGAACGTAATGGTCCGACGCGATGATATTTAAAAAAATATAGATACGTCGTGCCCTTACAAATCAAACAAAAAATCTGTTCCGAAAAGAGCACAACACACACACGTTTATCTTTTGTTTCACTACACCAATCACACTACAATAATACACGAAGGCATTTTAACGTTGTATGTCAAATCTCAAGCACTTCTGACAACAACAAAAGCGTGCCTATCGTCTTGTATATACAGAGCGACTACGAGTATACGAGGTCAATTGACTGCTCATACGATCTTCATCTTCGGCACGCTAGTGCCATATCTACCTCTTTTTTTCAATCAATCAATCAATCAATCAATCAATGCTTTATTTGCAGGATAAGGTTACATGCATACAATGTTACATAGTTGTTTATGTGTTCTTAGACCTCCTATCCTAGCCTGTTAGGCGTGCAAATTTAATTCGGTAACATGCATTATTTAACAGAAATTCATTAATTAAGCATTAATATTAATTACAAAATATAAATCAATAACAATAAATTCTAAAAATTAACATTAAAATAAAAAGAGCAATTACATTGTCGGATTCGGATTAAATTAATTTGTATTTAAATTGTGAAATTGATATAATTATGATTTATCTACGTCATTGGTTTTATGCTTAGTTTTATGTCATGTCAGTAAGAAATTCATTAATGTTATAATAGCATTTTTTTATTAAATATTCATTTACATTTTTTTTTTTTTTTTTACTTATAATATCATTGGTCCAACGTGAGAATTCAATAACAGTTCAATAAAGGTGAAGCCCATCAGAAATGTATGAAATCGAAATTGGATCGTCCTCCGCAAACACGCTCAGTGACAAAGGTTCCTTAACAACCTTCACGCGACGGGCTTAAATAAGTAAATAAATAACAAAAACGTTCCAAAGCCTATAAACCAAGACAATAAATTCCTTCCACCGCATCGTACGGCCGTTGACCTGCACGGTTAATGGTGCGACGGTACTGTTGGACCGTTTCCAATAGTTTTACAATGGTCTGTTTCTATTTCTGACTTTATACCCTCATCTAGACAGATAAATTGTCACATAGATAAAATTATGAGGGTACATTAAAGTTGTGTACAATTCAACGGTTTTTGTGAAAATTTAAAAATGAAACATGGCGGTGGTCGTTCCAAAACTTATTTTAATAATATGCTAAAAAAATGTTTTAGGTGTTTTAGCCTTGGTGTCGGAAAGCCAGAAATGACGGGTCCTTTAGTCCTTTATGATATGCAACTCATCTATGGTACCATGATATTACGTAGGAGTCTCAAGTTCTCGTTTTATTTACATAAAAAATTTTAAATTTCGAAATCGAATAACAGATAGTACATACATAACAGATAATATATGTAATATTATTCCTATCTATGTGAAAGTAAATTCTGAAAAAGAAACCTTGATTATTGATTAATTATTGATTAACCTGCGTTAGTGGCTACATTGCAGTATAATGTCACAGAACAGACATCTTGACCAAATGTGTGTCCCGCCCGAGAGGTTCCATTTTCAAAATTGAGCCCCCGTTCTCCTTTCAAAATCGAACGAATCCATTGAAGATTGAAGCCACGTGGTGTCAATGCATTGGGACATACATGGTGTTCGTGGTGTCGGTTCTATACGCTAGTAATAATACTTCAATGTTGATTAATCGCTTCCTTGGTCCTAAAAACCTTCATGCAACAATCGAAGTCTGATTATCACGTCTCTGTAATTACAGTTTAACTCTAAGTTGGAATTACAAAACTTCCTTTGAGGTTGTACTCTATGTACTATACGTAGTGATTTTCACTTATTTGCTGTAAAATTAGTTGAACAAAGTTCGCTCCTACCACAAAGCGTTGTTGGAACACCACGCTATTCCTGAAATGCATTTAATTTTAGTAAGGGCTGTTCCGCTTTTCAACTAATAGAATTTTCATTCTAATCACTTTGTGGTCGACTATGAACCACATGCCACGTAACATAATAGATGATATTTTAGTAAATTAACTTATAATGCATCGTATAATACTTGCGCCGAAATAAATCCAAAGGTTAAAATTTTAATGGTTGTTGCATGTTGCCTATAACGATTACGTAAAATATATTTGAGCAAAAAAAAATGCCAGTAGTAGAGGTATATATAATACGAGTATTAATGCAATAGATACCATAATAATATTAGGTATACTTTTAGATAAAATTTTACAATAAAATATAACCAACTTTCTATGAAACGGTCTTCGATAAACCTATGTCAAAATCGACATACTTATGTATACCTATAATACATACATATTTAAGTAGTTAGTAAAAAATGTGGACCCATTTAGTAGCATTCAAATAAAACAAGAATCTTCCAAATCTGTTCATAAATTACGGAGTTTAAAGGTAACAAACCTAAAATAAATCGAATTGGGAAACTCCTATTCTGGAAATCGGTTAAAAAGCATTGAAGTATAATGTCATAGAACAGACATCTCGAACAAAATGTGTGTTTGGTTTCCCTGGTTCGATTCTCAAAATCGAGCCCCCGTTCTCCTTTCAAAATCGAACGAATCCATTGAAGATTGAAGCCACGTGGCGCCAATGCATTGGGAGATACATGGTGTTCGCGGTGTCGGTTCTATACGCTAGTAATAATACTTCGATGTTAAAAAGTTAAATTTTCCGTCTAAAAATTTTATAGAGCTCCTAGCAAAGCAAAAGCAAAGCAAAGCAACAACCCATAATTGTCCCACTGCTGGGCTCGGGGTCTCCTCTCACAATGTGAGGGGTACAGGCCATAGTCTACCACGCTGGCCAAGTGCGGATTGGTAGACTTCACACACCTTTGAGAACTTTATGGAGAACTCTCCGGTGTGCAGGTTTCCTCACGATGTTTTCCTTCACCGAAGCAAGTGATAATTAACTTGTAATACGCACATAATATTAGAAAATTAGAGGTGCGTGCCAGGATTTGAACCCGGGCCCCCGCGTTCGGGAGACCAACGTTCTAACCACTAGGCTATCACTGCTATAGAGCTCCTACTAAGGCATAATTATGTTTTCCCAAACTAAAATTAAGTACTCTGTGAAATGAATCTTTTTACTAGGCATACTAGTCCGAGTAGCTACTTTTGTTTTAAGACAAAGCCTCACAACGAAATCCGCGTATTACTTTAGTGCTTAGCCAATTTTCTGCACTATGTATACCGTAGCGTGTGTTTGGTGAATACAAAAGGCTAATTAAGTGCAGCTATAGCCAACTAGGGTGTTTTAATTGCCTCGGCTAAGAGGAATTTCAGGCAACATTTGTAGGACATTTTCATTAACGTTAAAGAAATTTTAAAAGGTTTTGCTCAGAAAATTATTACCACCGTATTCACATTTGCAGTATTTTGTTGCCATTTAATTGTGGACAGTTCGTAGTGCACGATTTGCAGAGCGTGAGTATGTACCGGGTTTGATTCTTGGCTGAGATAAATGTGACAAGTTTGTTATTTTGAGCATTAGTTGTGTTCCTAAACTGGTCATACACGATCAAGTGTACTTGTCAAGTTTGCAGTTGAATTGATGCTGCATCAAGTTTACATGAGATAGCTATATAGCCAGATAATCATACCGTGGCCATACACCGTCAAGTTTACTGGATGCCGCGTCAAGTCCGCTGCAAACTTGTCAAGTATACTTGATCGTGTATGGCCATTTAGATCGCTAGAGCTGTTGTAATAACATGTGTGAATGTTTAATGTTTAGATGTATGTGTTTCTCTGACTGAATAGTTCATAAAAAGTGACGGTACAAGATTTTATTTATTAAAAAATAACCTATCACCCTACCAGTAAGCACCGACAAATATATTTTATACAGAATACTGACCCCATCCGACGCTTCGCATTATCATATTTTTTATATCACGTGGGGTCAGCTCCACTGACGGCTAGTTACAAAAAAAATCGTGATAAGATACCCCACGTCATTTTTGACAATAGTGATACTCTTGATGCTAAGAAAATCTATATTATGTACCAATCATTGATCAGTCATCTACGCTAAACACAAAAAAGCATAAAATTTAGAAACAAAAGTTTTTCATGGTTTTCCTCTAAACTTTTTTGTTTACCTAAATAAAATTTTTGCGTAAATAACCACAAAACATGAAGAAACTTAACTGATCTATATTTAGTGAGTTAAAAGAAGGAAAGTTGAGTTTTATAACAACTCCAAACTCTGCGAAGCGTTTCAACAACTTAGATATCAAGTTTGGATATCATTTAGGGGTTGGGTGTCAGAACTTTGAACAAGTCCACTCAAGTTATTGAAATGATACTTAACGATTTTGTTAGCTTTTTAAAAATTCATTTTATATAATATTTTAAAGTAAATAACACGCACGTTTAAACATAACTATGTTTGCTATTAGGATTGAAGTTCCTTAACGCGACTTGCGGCAGAAGTAAAATGAGAGAAATCGTCTACTGTCTATGAGGTAACGGAAGCAAGGAAAGTTTTTATAAAAATAATCAAAATCCAATATTCATTGCGGTGGTACTCTAAGTGAGTTAAGATTTTTCTGGTTTGTACAGCAATGTATCAGGAATTAACTATTCATAGTCTCTAAATAAAGGAAGATGTAATAAGTTCTCTTAAAATATTCCTTCATCTTAAGTCAACATCAACTTGAATCTTGGATCAATCAATTATTGTGGAAAGATCCAGCCAGATAAAAATGAGTAGAAGCGTTTCAAATTAGAATATCTACTATTTGTAAATGTAATAATGTTTCCGTAATAAATTATGGGAGTAAATTTGAAATTGTTATTAAATTGCCGCACTTACTCGACATTTGCTGACATCAAAAAACCTAAAGATATATTTAGCATCCCTAATGGATCGCCATTTAAAAAGAAGGTTCAGCAAATTACGATCGTTTCGAGGAACTTTTAATAACGTTGGATATAATATTAGCCTCTATACACAATTTAAAGCACGCTTACATTCCTTAATTTTTGTGTTATCTATCCGAAAAAATCTTAAATACCTCAACCTCTTCTTAAGAATTAAAACATTACAATTGACATTGAGCAGAAAGGAAGTGATATAACTTTTCACTCCTTCGTTTTTTAGCAGGTAGGTACCAAGCACAAGCAAAAGAGCCTTCGACCTTCGTCCTGTACGCAAGTTAATTAATAATTCAACCATCCATCAGCCTTTAGGAGTCTACTGCTGGAAATAGGCTCCTCCTAACAGGCGCTACTCAGACCGGTCCTGAGCCTTCTAAATCAATAATTATTATATTAATTATATTAAATAATTATTTATTTGCAAGAACACAGGTGTAAAAATGGATGGTATAGTACAGATATACTATATAATCGCTCTATATATATATTCGCTAATTATGTCTCTTGTTAACTCACATACACCAATTATTTCGAAGTCTAATTAATGTCAATTACACAAATGTCAAATGATGATACAATTAATTAATGATTATTTATATGAATATTATTATGTAATATTATACTATTCCTATTAAGTGAGATACAGTACCTGTTTCAAATACAAAGCTGCCTCCGGTTCATTGAGAAAAAACATTGCCCCTTTAGTAAGACTTCCTTTCATTCCTTTCGCAAAGTACCTTTAGTAAATTGCTCTATAAAAACTGAAGTTCATCGCAATATTACATTTTTCTCCAAATAATACAAAAAGTAATTCAAATAAGCTAAATAAAATTCCCCACGACAGTGCACAGTGCTAATAAAATTATTTACAACGAACGTGACGTGAACATCAAGTGGATATCGTGTCGTTCACGTCTCGTACAGTAATCGGTTAACACTGGCTGTAAAAACGTGAGAGTGAATTATTTATTGTTATAATTTAACAACGTAAAACCAGTAGCCATGCAGACTCCTAAGCGTACTAAGTTTAACTCACTTAAGTAAAGGAAGTTCATGGAATCAATGAGAAATTAAGGGAACTTCGCAAACATAATATTTATGGTGATTATGATATCGGCACATATGTATCTCATCATGATACAACATGAATTCGCTTCATGTATACTAAATGAATTCTTGTTCGTGCATAACATGGTCATAAAATTTCTGAGTGCCTGTAATCAAATCATGTAATTGAGGTGAAATTTGGTATTCGAATAATTCTGATGACTATAATAATTATCTTTTTTTTATAATATTTGTGAACAATAAACAAACAATAAATGTTGAAAGCTGATGCATCCAAATCGGTAAAGCCGTTTCTGAGATTAGCTGGAGTAAACTCAAAGGCAAACATTCAGAATTTTCATGAAAAACGTTCTTATGTATTAGCAAAAATAAATATCTAAGTAGCCGAAATTAGCTCAAATACACTATACTACAAATGTGTGTATACTCGATATGTGTTATCGTCGTATCATCGATTTATATCGATAAAAAGTAATTGAAGTTGAATATGGGCTTAAACACTGACTATTTTACTTTTTACATTCAACACACAGAGACTGAGTTAAATATAACAATGAATAAGAAGGAGAATGAATAAGTCACCAAATTAGGTATATGAGTTGACCTAAATAGTCAAACGGTACCAAAATACTACTAATTATAATATATTTCACAAAGGCAAGTAATAAAATAGATGAACAACAAAGTATCGAGTGGGTGCTAATTCGAACGTTCGAGGACTGTGAGATTAACAGAGTTAGGACGGTAGCTAGTGTTGACTCGACGGAATTTCACGGCTTAATACGACTTGATTACACTTCGAATATACCCACACTACTAATATATACTGAAACATGCTCGGAATTAAGTCAGACTCACTGTAAGCAAGTCGCTTTGGGGTTCACAATTAAGTAATTGGACGAATTGCAAGATTTGTTTTCACTATAACATTGATACGATTTTTGGTCCGTGGCGAACACTAACCTTTTATCATCAGATTATACATAACTCTTTTTTTACTTTACACCCGTCGATTTATACATCGATATTAGACAAAAATCACATAGTTGCTACTATGTAATGGACATAAATATAGCGTAAGAACCTACCTAAAACGTTGAAGTTAAGTGAGACCCATTTATTATACTTTATATTCAGAAACTAGCAGAAAATAAAATTTTATATTCAAAATACCGGCTGAAAATACCACATGCTCTCTAAGTAATTTTAATGTTAATTTTCTCTAAGTACCGAACATTATTCTAAGTAATTAGAATATTGTGTAGCCGCAAATGTGCGAAGCTGACGTACTGTGGCTTTGTAAGGATTATTTGAAACATCTGTGTTATAATAAATATTAACTGAACGAGGGTGAAAGGATATAAAAGGAAGGTAGTGAATACCTATTTATAATTTTATCAATACACTAGGAAATCGCCCTCGCTTCGCTTCGGGAAAAATTGTAAAAAAATGTAATATAGCCTATGTCCCCCGGGGATAGTGTAGCTTTCCAACAGTGAAAGAATTTTTCAAATCGGTTCGGTAGTTTCGGAGCCTATTCAATGCAAACAAACAATCAAATTTTTCCCCTTTATAATATTAGTATAGATTTAAAGTAATAAGACTTACAACAAAAAGTTTTTAAGGTACTTATCGAAATTTGTAAAGTGATTATTTAAAAACTACTTAACTTCATTTACCACTAAATAGAGATGTTTGCTTTTAATTTAAAACGCCTCCTTAATGCATGTTGGACTCGAACCCAGACCCTTGCCTGTTCAACGTTCAAATCACAAACCAATTACGACCCTCACCTATTCAAGAACTCGGTAAAAGAAACAAAACACATCGAACAAAAAAACATTAATTTACTTAATCAAAAATTTCGTCAGTTAAATGAAAGATATTGTTTATTTCCTTCTTAAAACTCTTCTTAATCCCTTTTCGCGTTGACAGTAATAGGTACCATTCGCTTGCCAACGCTATTAACCGGAATGTAATTTGACCTTTATTGAATTCGCATCTGGAATTTTCGAAAATGTCCGTTGAAATTCGACCGCTTTGTGAACTGACATTTCCGACCTGAGGCGAATTGAACCCGGCGATACCTATGGATTCTGTATTGGACCTATTGGCTTTTAATTCCCTTATAACGAAAATGAAACGTGACATGCATTGAAACTCTGTTTTGAACATTGTTCTGAAATTTATTTAAAAATAACCAAAGATATACATCTTTTTATACATTCAATATAATTGAAAATAATCAATTTATTTAACTAACACATTTATACGAGTAAGTTATACTTTTTTATTGCGTTAAAAAATCTGATTGTTTTGTTTGTTCTTATGTGTTTATTTCAGTAGCAAATTCATAAGATTTCTCTATCTAACTACTCGTATTGAGAAGGGTGAGTTTATTAGGTCAGAATTAATGAGATGTTTCCCAGCAGGTGTTTATATTTAACAGAGGGACCCATGTAGGCCCCGTCCATGCTTACTGAGCTGTGTAGCAGTTGTCGATTACAGTTCTAAGTATAGTTAATGCGGGGTTGCGTTCGTAGTTAAAACGTTGGGTGTTTCAAAAATATTACGGGTCTGTAAAAACCATTTTTCGATTCAGGGGTCCGTTGATGAGCTGATTTTGATGATAGACAAGTGTGTCGCCCTGCTACCTAATGTCAGATATTGGACGTAACAAAATTTATGGCAGTCGCATATTAATACAATATAATTAATTTTAAAGGCCCACGACATTTACAATTAATATTTTAATTAAAAGTACTCGTAGTGCCAAAATTGTGAAATAATTAGGACTCGTCTAAAATGTGGACTAAAGAGAAGTATAAAACATTTAGTATTCACCTATGCTGTAGCTATGTATAACGCCCGTTCTTATATGATACTAGGAAATCACCCTCGCTTCGCTTCGGGAAAAATAGTAAAAAAATATATACCTAGTCTGGCCATAAATACTGTTCCATAAAAACTTTTCTTTTTTCAGCTTTTTAATTATTTTGAATTTGGAACACGTATATTATTTTAAAAACTTCTTTCGATTTCGCGCCATTTCACATACTTTTTCGTGTTCATTATCAAATTACAATATGGAATGGGGTGTTAAAGAAAATAGGATTGCAGTGATCGTCTTGCACAAAGTGGGTATGGAGCCGTCGGTCATATTCCAGACACTTCAAAAGCTTGGTATCAGCCGTATCGTACAATCAACAGATACAACAACACTTCGTCTGTCGAAGACCAGAAAAGATCGGGGTGGCCGCGTGCTGTTAGAACTACAAAGGCTGTTATCAAATCAAAAATCAAATTCGTCGAAACCCCATTAGGAAGCAAAAAATCTTATCGCGAGAAATGAAGATTCCCGCTAGGACTCTGTCGCGTATTATAAAACAAGACCTGAAGCTCGGTGCTTATCGTCGATATACAGGACATGCCCTAAATCAATCTTTACAATTAAAGAGAGTGGATCGATCAAAACGCCTTCTGTCGCGATACGCAGGTGAAAGGCACAGAAATATCCTCTTTACCTATGAAAAAAATTTCACGATTGAAGAACACTACAATAAGCAAAATGATAAAGTGTACGCTCACAGTTCTAAAGAAGCTGCTCAAGTGGTCGGGAAGGCACAACGTGATCATCATCCTGCGTCAGTGATGGTTTGGTGGGGCGTGTCTTATCAAGGAGTCACAAAACTGCATTTTTGTGAAAAAGGAGTGAAAACTTCAGCCAAAGTGTATCAAGATACAGTCTTGGATCATGTTGTGAAACCTCTCAGCAATACTCTTTTTAAAAATATACCGTGGACTTTCCAACAGGACTCTGCACCTGGTCACAAAGCACGAACTACCCATCCTGGCTTGAAACCAATGTTCCGGACTTTATAAGAGCTGAAGACATCATCATCTCATCATCATCATCTAGCCTCATCTAGCCCAGACCTCAACCCTTTAGACTTCAAATTATGGTCAGTTTTAGAGGACATGGCCTGCTCTAAACGACACGGCGACATTGAGTCTCTTAAAAAATCTTTGGAGCAAGCAGTGGCGAAATTTCCCTTGGAAACAGTGCGTAAATCATAGATTCGTGGCCAAACAGATTAAAGGCCTGTATAAAAGCCAAAAGTGGCCATT
This sequence comes from Thymelicus lineola, assembly GCA_963932265.1. Classification (NCBI taxonomy): domain Eukaryota; kingdom Metazoa; phylum Arthropoda; class Insecta; order Lepidoptera; family Hesperiidae; genus Thymelicus; species Thymelicus lineola. The sequence continues at coordinate 456 of CAWVQL010000183.1, read as the reverse complement.
TCGAATAGAATATTTTTTAAATTTTTTGCTGAGACTTTAGTAAATATGTAGGTATAAATTTTATTAATATTACATTACTTCATTTAAAAAAAAAGCATTTTCATTTGTAACAGAACTTATGGCTGGACTAGTTATAATATAGCCTATGTCACCCGGGGATAGTGTAGCTTCCCAACAGTGAAAGAATTTTTCAAATGCAATGTAAACAAACAATCAAATCTTTCCTCTATATTAGTATAGATCACCTAAAATAATATTTTGTACTATTAAATAACCATTTAAAAATTTGAATAAATTATGGTGTAATCTAATGTAATGTAACACTTGAACGAACAAAACCTCGGCGAAAAAAAAAATTAAGTCGATTTTTCGAAAAGTTACACCATTGTTAATTAACTATTTTTTTCAATCTCTGTTTTTATAAATAACGGCATAAAAGTTTAAATAATTGGTCCA